>BGPR01000692.1:390001-444210 GCA_013235015.1 Araneus ventricosus
AGGAACAGAAAAAACGACTCTGGATTAAATCTAAGGAATACGAAACAGCAGAATTGATTATAAAATATGTAAATAATTTGTGGTAAATAAAACGTGAACTAAAATTCCATCATACAATAGTTCGGCTGGATGAAAAATCACTTATCGTCGTATAGCTGGTGAATATAGAAAGAATTAATGTCGTAACAGAAAGTAGTAGTAGTAAAGAATTAATGGAAAAGTATAGTGGAAAAGAATTAATGGAATATAGTTCCATTCTGAAAGTTCTGCTGTTTCATTATATGAATCACAGTAATCACGTGGATGGAAATCGAGACCTGTCCATGGTGGAAAGAAGAGAGAGAAATGGTGCGCCAGCCATATGAAGATGGTGTCAGAAAACTGAATGCAATAATAGCTGCATTCCAAAATCGTGGATTGAAAGAACCAGAAAAATTTAAAATTCTGTTAATTAAAATATTCTGGCAAAACTTAGACAAGAAACATTTGAACCGCCAACTAACTATATCAGTGAAAGATGTATTTAATTTGTGCAATGCCATATGGAATGTTCCTGTCGAAGAATATACGCCGTTTGTGTTTAGTTAATTTAAGTTATATTAACGTCCCGTTTTGAAGCAATACGACTACTTTTGGACGTTCCTACTAGTTTTCAACCGCGGTCAGATGATGAGAACGATACCTGAACTTGCACCCCCTCACCAAACTTCCGCGCAACACAAATGGAAGAACCTTTTAATCGTGTGAAAGACTCATGCTATAAATAAATGAAACTGAGTAGAATCCGAAAATTTTATTGGCTGATGCCAGCAGTGTAATAACTAATGGCTTCATAGCTGTTTTGGACTTCTCTCGAGACGGTTGACGTGCTATTTCCATGTAGTACAAAAAAAGATGGCAAACTGCGTGACATTAAAAACAAAGATTAAATAAGAAATTATATTGAATGTCTTCATTTATGCTCTAATGACTATACCTTTAACATAGTTAGTGTATTATTTTTAAAGAAATAGAAGGAAAAAGAATGATGTGAATATCACAACATTCACAGAATACTTTAAATCGAATAGTTTACCAGAAATCGTTACCGATATATAGGTGCTCGGAATTATTTTCCTATCACCAATAATGGATTAGAGGCAACCAATGTGCTGATAAACCAGCTGGAGTGTTCTTCCCTAAACTTTCTCGTATACGTCCCCCAAAAGGTGCCGTTTCTCCTTCCCCCGCGTGGCTAAAAAATTCGAACCTACTGTTACCCAGAATCCAATGACTAGCA
The DNA here is from genome assembly GCA_013235015.1 of Araneus ventricosus. Classification (NCBI taxonomy): domain Eukaryota; kingdom Metazoa; phylum Arthropoda; class Arachnida; order Araneae; family Araneidae; genus Araneus; species Araneus ventricosus. The sequence goes on from BGPR01000692.1 coordinate 391,281, forward strand.
GAAGGTTTTTCATTATAGTGATTGAAAAATATCTAGGTAAAGAATTCAAAGAGATGCGTACCGATGAAAACGCATCTATCGCACACTGCTAGGTTTCACTCTTACCGTCTCAAGGACAAACTGACGTAATTCGCTCCTTTCGGAAGCACAGAAGATTGCTTCTGTACGCATGCGCGTGGAGATAACGGATTGGTATCGATAGTAAATCATACAGACCGACAGACAGTCAACCCTTTGACGGATTTGGCCCAAACTTTTATACGGACCTACATTCATGACGATAAAACTGTGTACCAAATTTTATCCATCTACCTATTCAAGTTTTTGAGTTATAGTGTTCACATGACTTCGGACATACAGACAGACAGACTTCCTGTAGACGGATTTTGTCCAAAATTTGATAGAAACCTACAAATTATGTTTAAAGACCACATGCCAAATTTCATCCCCGTAGCTCTAATAGTTTTCGAGTTATCGTGTTCACAGACAGACATAATTCCAAAATTGTGTTTTTCGGACTCAGGGAGGTCTAAAACGTGGAGATCCGTCAAAATCTCGAGTTCGAATTTTTTGACGATTACAATACTTTCTCTTTGTATACTTCGTATACGAGAAAGTAAAAAAGGAGCATACATTTCGTGAGCGTCTCCCGTTAGTCAGTTCATGGGAATGTGTGAAAATGCGATTGTAAAAAAATTGTCAAATGAACGTGATCCAGTTAACCCGAATTGCAAACCATTTTAAATGAAACCGCATGTAAAATGGTTTGCATGTCCCTACAAAGATTTGGACAAAACCAAATCAGTGGGCAAAATTAGAAGTCGAAATTTTATTAAAAAGAAACGGAAACCAATGTGCGTTTTATTTACTATCTTTACAGGTGAAACAGAATATAAATGCAGAAGTGAAGAAATTCATATGAAAAGGTATATCTCATATGGAGCTTTTTTCATGAATATAAAACTGAATATAATAACTGTGTATGGAAAGTTACAATATCTGCCTGTGGCAGTAAAGGTTCTGTTTCCACATACTCGTGTCCTGTTTTTACAAAAAAATATATTTGTAAGCATAGCTTAGGCATGCTAATATTTATAGGGTAGGAGAAAGTGCCAAACGAGCTAAATGTTTACCTCTTGGGCAGAAACGTAAGAGAGGTCGGCCCATTAGAGCCAAAAATGCTCTTTTAATACAATTAGTATTATTAGTAGTTTAGTATTGTATTATTTTTTATAATATATTTATTCTCAATTATGTTTGTTTATTTTGTGCTAAAAGTAACTTTTACTCGTGCTTTATACATTTTTAAACCTTTTTTCATTTTTTGTAATAAACTTTTTTATAATATCTATATTTTTATTTCCTTTTTTGAGTTAGCAATCTGCCCAATTTAAAATTTTTGATACTATGTCTTACAAATTGAGTTTGAGTGCAAAGTATTCAATTTATAGTTCCGTGTACAAAGTGAAAAATTTGTAGGGCAAAGTATCAAATTTATAGTGAAAGGTATTCGAATTATAGTTCAAAGTATTCGAATTACAGCGTAAAGTATTCGAATTATAGTTCCATGAACCAAGTGTAAAGTATAAAATTTATAGTGCAGAGTATTCGAATTATAGTGCTAAGTATCCGAATTTTAGTTCCATGCACCAAGTGCATACTATCTAAATTGAAGTGCAATTATATATTTCCCAATGAAAAATTGCAGAAACGCGCCTTGTAAGTTAGTTAAAACTTTTAAAATAAACACGCTTTAGTTTTTATGCTTGTTTTATGGTTTAAATAAGCTAGATAAATTAAATGCTGATCACTAATCTAATTTTTGCCGTTCGCGCAAAGTCTCAGGAAAAACAGAAATACACCAATTTTTCGCAATTTTCACTGTGCAACTCTTCGCTCGTTCTACTAGAACAAAACGACCCAGAGTGGAGTTCCACCCACACCCTACTCAACCAATCATCCAATTATTTGGTGTGGTATTTACATTATATTTACAACTATTTGCAAAGATTTTCCATAGAGTAGGATTCTTTGACCGACTGTGTTTTTTATTTTTCTTTTTTATATCTACTACACATTTAAAGTCTGATAATTTGGAGAAATTAGGCATAACCTATATAGACTTCAGTGTTGCTCAGATATATCCATTTCTAGCTTTTTGTCCACATACTTTATTCGAGGCCTCTGGGTGTGACAGGGAAACTTTATATTTCTCTGATGGGCGTAGTGTCAGAATTGATGAGTGATTTAATATCATCTTTAATTAGGTCCAGCAGCATTGGCGGAGGATATGCCACACAAGAATTCCAATTAATAATTTCAATGTAATCGGAAGCTTGAAAGTTTATCTTCAGTGGTAGGAAATTTTTAACAGCCTTCTTCTTTGGGTATATTTGCCTTACTTTCAAGATTCTTCTGTGACCGAGCTCCCAAATATGTTGTCTTTCATCGACAAGTATTGCCATCAGAACATTCTCTGTGCGCGCAAAGACCGCATTTCGTTGTATTACTGTATCGACAACTTGAAGTAATTCGTCGGATAATTACCGTGATGTTTGGATTGCTGAAAGACATGTTTTGGTCCGTCAGTAAAATATTTCCCGCCTATTTAGCCGCTATAACACAGAAAGTAGGCGGTCATTGAGTTTAGAGAACTGAAGTAAAACTCAGATTAGTCGAATTCATTTCGCATTAATGATCCAGCTATTATCTCAGTGAGTGATGCCTGCTGGAATGATCACTTGATTTAACCCAACGACCACAATTATTTGAAGACGAAATCATGTTTTAAACTTTCCCGATCCTTATGTGTAGAAGCAGTATGCAATACTGCGGGATTTGCAGGTTTCTCTGCAAATTTGTTCTGACTGAATAGTAGAGTGGGTCGGACAAACTTCTTTTTCTCTTCGAAACGCTATACTGCGGAAAACTTGACTATGGGGTAGATAAGTAAAATGCATTTTTTTCTTTTGCTTATACATCTGGCGGTAGCCCATCGACCCTAAACTTTCCGGAAATATACGATTTTCATAATTTTTCTAATAACTAAAAAAATCAAATAACTTCTATAACAAGTAGTTATAGGTATATATTAGTAAAACAAAGTGTAGGAAAGATAAATAAATGAAAAATAACGCATTTTACAATTTGTTAATAGCGCATTACACTCAAAAATCGCATCTTTTTACACAAAATCGACAAATTTCCATTGAAACAAAAAGATATTTCTGATTGTGTAAAATTTCAATTTGTAATTAAATATAATACTTTACTTGCTTTCAGTTTTTTTTAGTACTTCGAAATAAGATATGCTTGAAAAATTTGGCATTGAAGGTCTTGAAAGGAGTGTAGTTCTTATGAAACTATCTCTGAAATTGGAAACGACGACTTTTTGTGATGTCTCGGTTACCAGCTATCACACCTCATTCCACTTCTTGGGTGTGACATGGGAATTTGTGAAAGTTCCACTCAGCCGCTGTTCCAGCTTATTGAACAAAAGACTAAATCTCTTGATTCGTTAATCTTCGCAACAAAGGTGGTGGTGAAAGTGTAGTAGTGTTCCAGTTAATAATTTCAATGTAGTCTGTAGCTAAAAAATTTTGGTTTTTCGTGGTTTGAAACTCCTGATTGACTTTCTTTTAGAAGCTAAGTTTCTAGCTTTTATGATTCTTCTGAAACCTAACTCTCATATATGATCACTTCTATCTTCTATCATGTTCAAGCGAAAGTTTTCTGGATGGAAAAAATGCATTTCTCTGAATTAATGGGTAAATGACTTTTAACAAGTTTTCTGTCAGGAATCTTGACGATTATATAACTTCAAATATATGTTCTGGCCCATTTGTAAAGTACTTACTTTTCTTAATATGAAACCATACGGGCATATATGACTTTAGGATAAAAGAAATGAAGATCTTGTGTTCATCTGTTGTGTTTTCAATACTTAAATACAAACGGAGAATTCTGTTCGCCGTTGTTAACCATCTTGAATGGGAAAGTGGACCATATTCACGAACAGATAAATCTTCAAGAGAGCTGCCTGATTTTATAGCATAGCTTATGTCCAGCAGATACTGTTGATATTTTCTTAAAATTTTCCGTTTAATTTCCGGAATCTCACACTCAACACTTTTAATATTTATCACTTTGTTTCCGCATTTACTGAATTAATTTTAAACTAATTTTAGTTTTAAATTTACTAAGCTATGTGCCAATCGGACCACTAAATGATTTTGGCCCAATCTTTTCACCATATAAATTTATGAACAGATGCCGGAATGGGATTTCAATAAAGTGTAAGAGGCACACATCCCACATTAGTTGGTCTTTTAACTTGCTTTTGAGTTTGGCAAATAATATCTGTTTTCCACCCCGTATTGGTAACATTCATCAGGCTTAACTACTCTGTGCATTGGAACAATTTGTTTAAGCAACTCCAAAGATTCATCAGAAGATAAGAGTACTGAACTAAATTTTGTATTTATTATCGCAGGGCATACGCAGTTGACTCTAATATTCATAGAAGAACACTGTTCAGCAGCTGCATTGATCAATACAAGCAATGCTACTTTGCTAACTGAGTATGCACCTACACGTTCCACAACTTTGCAGGCTGCAATAGATCATATATATACTATAGAACCTCCGCTTCGCTTCTCAATCAAAGGGACAGCAGCTTGTGTCAATAGAAAAGCTGCTTTTACATTTGTGTCAAAGATTTTATCCCAGGCTTTTTCATTTGTATCCAAAACCCGGCATATTGCAGGAATCTCTGCAGCATTGCTAATCAATATATCAATCCCACCATAGTTTGCAACAGCGAAATCTAACAATAATTTTCTGTCTTCCTGTTTACCTACGTGCCAAGGAATTCCAGAGAAATTATCACTAATCGATTTTAGCTCTGAACCAGCTTTGTCCACGTTATCTTTTTCCGGCTACTTACGACAACGGACACTCCATCGTTTACTAAAGGCTTTGCTATAGTAAAACCAATGCCTTCAGTTGAAGCAGTGACAACAGCAACTTTTCCTGGGCGTTTTAAGCGCAGTTGTGACGTGTTCCGTACTTGTGCAAACTTGAAAATATTTAATTGCTCATTTTGTTAAAAGCACTACGAAATATTCTTGAATGAAAGCAAAATAAAACAAATTACACTCTTTGTGATCAAATGACTTCTGATACTGACTGTGTGAAATTCCTTGTGATAAAATAAGTTCAGGTCCGCTTTTAAATACAGGATAAATTCATTTCCCTCAAAACGTAGTTTACATAGGCGCCTCAATCTCAGTCTAATTGGTTTGTCCATAAAGTTGGTTTGTCAGTGACCATAAAGCGGACGTCATGAGAATTTTTTGGTTGACAATTTATGTTCCATACGAGGCCAATATTATCGCGCAATAAAATCTTACGCGTGTGCAGAAAGAGAGGACAATAGAAAGTTCTCGTCAAGACGTGGCGTTTACTTTGGCAATGTTAATTATCCAGGTGCAATAACACATAAAAACAACTCACGCACTGAAGACATTCATTTTAAAGGACAAATAGAAAAACATTCCGTACAAAACGAAAATTTTGTATTGAAAGATTTCACAACACATGAAGAAGCTTAATGTGTACAATCGAGTTTTTTAGGGACATAAGAATACTACAAAGAGTACTAAAAATAATAAGAATTAATTCCAAAAAACTTACCCTGTCTAAATATTATGCATTTAGACAGTATAAGTTTTCGAAAAATTGGTAATTTATATATTATAACCAAAAATATACATAATTTCAATCATCAACAAACCTAATACTAACATAGAACATATTCGGATACAAAGACTTTAACTTTTGCTAACATTTAACTACTGTTATTTAACAACACATTTTATTGAAAACGTTGCTTTTATAAACGACCAGCCGCCTTCGGCGACAGCTTGTTTGCCAGGAATATAATTTGAATTAAATCTTTTATGTATAATTCGATATTCTTGATTACCTCCACAAAGTAATTTTAAATTTCATTTGTGATAGACATTTAACCCATATTCTTTCACTAGCCTTGCACTCCTGGTTGCGAGTTCGGGGGAATACAGCGACCATAAGTAGCCTTGCACCTATTCATGAACGTCCCTAATGATGGCAAGTAGCTGTCTGTGTCATGTAATATCCAATTGCTCGCTTTCGGACTCAGTATCATTCTCTTACTTCTCTCTCAAAATATACACTTGATTTCAACATTAAAATGGCCCTGCACAGTTTACTAATAGCAGCATGTTAGCTGGATTAAAACACGATGATTAAAACATTGAACCTTATTAGCACAAGATGCCCTACAATATCCATACTGTAACGAAATTGTCTTGTGGGTGTACGTGAATGTAATCTAATAAGCTGAGTTAAAAAGATAAAGCTCTTTATTTTACAAATATTCCAAGCTAAGAAACGTAGCTCAAGTATTAACACAGCACTAGTAAAAATTCACAACAGAGACTACCAATAAATCTCAATACAACGCTCAAAGGTTTCTTGTTAGTTCACCAGCTTGCTTTCTGATCAAATTACAACTGCCTCTTCTTGGCTTGAGACTCAGGCCTTTATACTTTTCAACAGGAAGTGACTCCATTATGTAGAAAGTGACGTAATCTCTAGGAAGTTCATGAAACCAATAGAAATAGGTTGAAAGTTCGAGGTCCATCTAGGAAATTACTTTTGTTTCCAAAGTCACCAACTTTTCCGCGAAGTAGCCAAAATAGTCGCCAAATTTGTCGCCAAATTTATCGGCAATTCGCCAAGTGTTGTCGCCAAGATTAGCATCTCAGGGAAACGACTTTATAGCTTTGTAACATTGCTCCCCTCTTCAAAGACTGCACGTCCCGGCAGTCTCATTACATAGAACTATGATCATTGGCCCTGTATGGAGCTAACCGATTTATATATATGACTTTCGGCTTGGCGTTGGGCGACCTCTGTACTCTGTAGACAACATCGTTCAGTTTCTTGACAACAGTATACGGTCCTTCCCAGTTCTGTTTTAGCTTGGGACTCAGACCTCTCCGTCGCTTCGGGTCATACATCCAGACTAGAACTCCCTCCTTGAAATGGTAGTCTGTTGTTCTGGAGTAGTATCGAGTCTTCAGTCGTTCCCTGGACAGTTCAACTTTCCATCCGGCAGATGCCTGTGCGCTTTCCAAACCTGCCTCTGAATTAGTCAGCGAGGAAGGCGTATCCCTCGGTCTTCCAAAGAGAATGTCACAGGGAAATCTTAGCGTTCGATTAGAAAACGTCTCTGCTGGAGTCTTTCCAGTTACTGACTTTCCTTGTTCTTTTTTCGGCCCTTTTCCGGCTCCGCATGCTTGGCATTCCCTGCACCATTTTTCAACGTCGGCGCGAAGTCGGTCCCAGTAAAATCGCTCCCGAGTTTTCATGACTCCAAAATGTCTTCCACTTGTGTTGTCATGAGTCTCTCGTAGAACTTCTTTAATTCTGCAATTCGGGAGAATTAGTAGTCGTCGATAAAAACCTCCATCATTACTCTTCCACTTGCGGTATAGAACACCATCTTCAAGATATAAGGAGTTCCAAAGAGCCCGATATCGTTTCCTTGCAGGACTCTCACGAGCTATTTCTTGCCAAGATGGTCCATCTGCCGAATTTAGTTTCATCTTCAGAATTGGTCTAATATCTGGATCTTCCAGCTGTGCTTTTTGTATCTCGCTTAAAGACCATCTATTCTCAGTTATCAGGGTTAAGGCCTCCACAGAAATATCCGTTTCCATTCTGAACATCCTTTCAGCATTCGAACAAGGTTCGTAGCCTTCAAAACAGAGTCGTCGAGAGAGAACATTCTTTCCATCAGAGGTTCTTTTGCGATGTTGTGTACTGCCGGAAAACAAAGAAATTTTCTCCGATCCTGTTTGTATCTCGTTCTTCTCCAGGTCTACCGTCAATTTAAATTTTCGTAGAAAGTCCAGGCCGAGAATACAGGAATCGGTGATATCATCTACGTAGACTCTATGTTGGAATCTTCTGGATCCACATTCGATTGAAGCATCAAGTTTCCCTTGTATCTTTGATTTTTCACCTGTGGCAGTCTTAAGGGTAAAATTTGGAGCTGTGTAAATAAGTCTTTCCTTCACTTTATGGGCCAGGTCTGTTCCTAAAAGAGTTATATTCGTGCCTGTGTCCACCAAAAACAAGCACGGGATATCACAAATCGATCCTTCCAGATAGAGTCCATTTCCCCCTCCGCTAAGTGCAGAAACTTTCAGTTCTTCTTCAGGGGATTTATTCAGAGTAGGTATCTTACGTCCCGCAAGACGACCGCAAGTCAATTTTCTTGAGTAGACGTCATTCACTTGGCACGCCCTCTATACATGCCCCTACTTAAAGCACTTCCAACAAGTGACGTTCGGATTTCAACGAGGAGCGTTCTGTTCAGCAGCAAGATTGTTCACTAATTTTTCCAAAGCTTTCAATAGAGATTCAAATTTATCATCTCTTTCTTTTCAAGTGTCATCGTCTGTCTCTATTGACCTTGCGTGTATACAGATCTTCGAAGCAGTTTTCGCAAAGTTCATGCTATATGCCAAGGCCGATTTCAAATCCGTAAAGTCCATTAACCTTGTTTAAAGTTGCGTTTTTTCGTCTCTGATGGCAACGACGAAGTACTGGGAAGCTAGGCTGTCTCGGACATCTTGAGAACACTCGGCGTAGGCCAGGATTCATTAGTCGTCCCAGATCGGCAGCCAATTTTTAAAGGCTTTCTCCTGGTTTCTGTCTTCTTGTTTTCAGTTCAGTTCGATAAAATCTGGATTCCAAAGCCTTCTCGATAGTCGTTAAGTCTGTTAACTTATCAGCTGGAATTCCTTGAAGAACATCCGCCGCTGATCCTCGGAGCGATGCCACAAGTTGACTGGCATTCACAAAATCCGTCCATTCATTTGTAGAGCTCACAACGTCAAACTGAGTCTTAAAGACTGTCCATTATGTTTGTCCGTCGAATGTCAGGGGTCTGACTGTCGGTCGAGAAGACATGCATTCTTGACTAGCTGGGAAATAATTCGGCCTTTCCTCAAGTTCATTTATTCTCCTCTCGAGGTTGCCGATCTTCTCTTGAACTTTATCACCTACTCCCTCGATCTTCCTTTGAACTTCGCTCTCAACTTCCTCGATTTTTTTTGTTTCACACACTGAACTTCCTCTTCTATTTTTCCAATGCATCCGTCAACATGAATCTTAATTTCTTCAACTTGACTCTCGATGTGTGCTTGGATCTCGCTTTTCATTTACTGTTGTCCAGATCACACTTGTTCAAGTCTCTCTTGTCCTGGTGGTATCTCTTATTCTAGTCTCTCTTGTCCGGATCGCATCTCTTGTTCTTGTCTCTCTTGTCTGGATCGCATCTCTTCCTATCCGGATCGCATCTCTTCCTGTCCAGGTCCATTTTGTCTTCCAATCCGGCTTTCATCTCTGCCATCATGTCAAACAGCTATTCAAACTTTTCATCCATTGATCTGGTCAAAGGTCCGGTCTCTGCCATTCACAGGAAAATCAAATATCCCACTGCTGACACCAAATGTAACGAAATTGTCTTGTGGGTGTACGTGAATGTAATCTAATAAGCTGAATTAAAAAAATAAAGCTCTTTATTTTACAAATATTCCAAGCTAAGAAACGTAGCTCAAATATTAACACAGCACTAGTAAAAATTCACAACAGAGACTACCAATAAATCTCAATACAACGCTCAAAGGTTTCTTGTTAGTTCACCAGCTTGCTTTCTGATCAAATTCCAACTGCCTCTTCTTGGCTTGAGAGCTTGCCTTTACACTTTTCAACAGGAAGTGACTTTATTATGTAGGAAGTGACGTAATCTCTAGAAAGTTCATGACGTAATCTCTAGAAAGTTCATGACGTAATCTCTAGAAAGTTCAGGGGTTTGAATTGCGTTGCAACACTGAAAAGTATTGTTGTAAAATATGCAAAAAAATATTTTTAAAAATTTATTAAAATTAGAGACAAAATTGTACGACATCTTAATTAATATCATTGTGAAGATAATGTTTTACATTTTAAGGTGGTAAAAAATAATTTTTGTACTGTAATATTTTCGAATGTTATTGAGGAAAACGCCGAAATTTAGCTTAACTTTTAATTAATTAAATTTCTTATTAAAATTTTAACAAAACATTAGATGATGCAAACCTAGATGCACATTACCACCCTCCAAGGTATTTTTGTGCCAAATTTTGTTGCTCTAGGTCTAGCGGTCTATCCTGTAGAGCACCAACACATACACACACATTCTCCATTATTATTAGTAGATTTCAATATAAAAAAAGAGATTTGATAAAATAATCTGGAGGTTCATTTTAATTTTGCATAAAAGAGATAATATTGTATACTAAAACAATGGCCGATTGTTCTGTGTTGCCAGCGTACAGCTGGTTTTAATAATCTCGAACCCAAACGGTACATAAGGTCCATTTATTCGGAGATAGATTTTTGTACTGCAGTGTTTTGTTTTATATTTCCAGTTGACTAAGATTTTAAATTTAAAATCTGAATCGAATAAATCGAATAATAATTAATATCTAATTAATTCAGATCTCCTTTATAATAAAGCGTCTGTAGAAAATAATAAATTATGTTCCCACATGCTTCTAAAATTTACTTATAATATTGCAAGCATATTTTTGGAAAGTATTATACGAAATTAAATAAACTGTGTGGGTACCTGAAATTTTCAATAAATATCCATTGTCAAATTGTTTTTATTTACAAAGCAAGAATTCCTTACACTCGAAAAGTGTGTTAAGCTTAAGGGTAAGAAAAACTCATTTCGTTATGGCATTCCTGTGATGTGGCGAGAGCAGCAAAACCAATTGTGTTTATCAATGGTACTTCTCGACATCGTGAGAGAAAATATATGACCCAACTAGCGAAAAACATCCCTAGAAATGGATATCTGTCATTTCAATAAAGTAGATTCTTGGAGCACAAAAATAATTGCTGAGAATCGCAGTTTTCAGCCCCCTCGCGATCTCATCTATATTCCTTCTCATCATATCATCGTCGCAAAACAAACATTAAACGATTAGTAAAACGATTAGTTTCACATAGATCCGTCACTTTGTTTGCCGTCAACGGCCCAGTCCCGAACCACAGACCTTTTCGAAAAACTTGGTGACAAATCGAAGATTCCTGAAAATGCTATAATTTCGATATCTCTATTAGGAGAGAAGATATGCAGAATGTACAAGATAATTCCATGTGACGTCACGACCGGTTCAATAAGGGTATATAAACGGAGACAACCGAAAGGAGGGGAAATCTTTGGAGTGCGAACATGCCTTGAAGAAGGACTCTGGAGTTTCGTCTGCAGTGCAAGCTGGAAAGCCGGTGAGCTGAGCGCTATTAAAAGTGCTGTTACTGTCATTATTACTGATTTGCTGAATGTTTGTGTTGCTAAATCCTAAAGTGCCGTTACTGTTATTACTAGTGAGTTGTAGTCTATTTGCGCTGCTAATCTGTATAAGAGCTATTGTTCCTGTTGCCAGTGCTAAAGTGTTTATCCGAATATTTGTGAATAAATCGTTATTCTCCATTATCCTATTTGTTGGATTGTTTTCACCATACACCCATAGGACGAGTTTTGTAACATTGCTGTCAGAAGTGGGAGAGTTGTGTATAGTGAATAAGAGATCTCAGACAAATAGGTCTGAGAACGCTGATCTATTTGCTCTGCCAGCCGGGATGAAGAAATCCAATCAACAAGGACAAGAGGCAATGAATTAAGGACAAGAGAGAATATAGAAAGAGATGAGACTTGTACAAGAAAAAATGAAGAATAGAATATAGCAAGGGCATGAAGAAATGAAGAATCAAATCCAAGGTGTAAAAGGAAAGATTAAAGAAATAAAGGATGAAGTTCAGAGGAAGGACGAAGTAGAGGGAAAAGTTCAAATAATAATCGAGGTAGTTGAGGACAAAGTTCAAAGGAAGATCGAGGAAAATCTAGAGCTCATGTATTACAAGTTCCGACGGTCAAATCCCTGACAATCGAAGGACAAACGTCTTGAACTGTTCTCAAGAATCAGTTCGACGTTATGAGCTCTACGAACGAATGGACGAATCGTGTGAAAGCCAGTCAACTTTTGGCCTCTCTCCGAGGATCAGAGGCGGAGGTTCTTCCAGGAATACCAGCTGATAAGTTAGCAGACTTAACGACCATCGAGAGAACATTTGAATCCCGATTTGGAGACAGCGATATTGCACCGTTTTACTCTGAACCGAACTAAAGACAAGAAGGAAGAAGAAACGAAGCCGCCGATTTAAAGTGACTGATGAGTCTGGTCTACGCGAATGCCCTCAGGATGTTCGAGACAGCCTAGAAGGCCAGTACTTCGTCGACGCTATCACAGATGAAGGTACTCAGCATGCAACAAGGTTGATGGACTCCAAAGACATGAAATCAGCTTTGGCATTTATCATGAGGATTGAAGCTGCGAAAACTTTTCCAGGATATCTTGACATGTAAAATCAATAGAGATAGAGGATGGCCCTGAGAAAGAAAAAAAAATGAAATAACAAATCTTTTAAAGTAACCAATGAAATTAATTAAACACATGGTGAAACATAAGAAAGCCGCAGTTCGGGTCCGCGCCGTAGATTTTTCGTGAAAACCTCGGGATAAAGTCATAAAACAAGTTTTTGGTATTAATATGTAATTTAATTACCAATCTCTTTAATGCAATATTTACAAAGTGTAGTACAATGGCTACAGAATAGATAAATCACAAGCTACCGCATATCCTTGCTACATTAGGGTGGCCCTTATTTTTTAAAGTTTTAATTTCAATTCGCACACCCTCCAGTTTTTTCTTTTATACCAAGAAACAATTCTAGACCTCATTTGTTTAAATCGGAGTTTGGGAACACGTGCCTCACAGAGGTAGAATTGGGAAGCTTGCGGATTCTGGCAGCTCTCTCTATCCTCCCCTGCGTCTTGCGCTCAGTCTGCACTAGTCGCTGTCCAAGTCAAATATAAGTGCAATTATGGCTTATAATTTGAGAAGTGGTGACCTAAATACCTATTTAATTGGTACGAGTGGCTCGAAATTAACGGATGCAAACTTCGATTCCACCGACAAGTATTATAGGCGTTATTTTATAATTTACACAGGGTTAAACTGTCCCTAAGTTAAAATGCCAAATTCAACAGTGCGAAGGCCTGAATTTTTGGGAGAACACAAGGTTTTCTAAAAGAGCGACACCTCATTGTGTAGAAAAAATTATGAAGATGTACTCTTATTGGCACAATCTTCAAAAATGGAGGGCAGAAACGCAGAGAGAACGAGAACATAAGTTTGCATAAAATTTAAATACTTTATTTGAACACTGCTGACCCTAAAACTTTGGAAATTATAAAAATTGAAGACTGAACATTTTTATTGAGTCAAACAGAACCAGGGAGGAGGGAATGTCTTTATGGAAATCGATATGAAACTTGCAAAGCGAGAAGAGAAGGCATTATTGAGAATCAGAGAACAAGAACACATACGGAGAAAGGATTATTGTAGTCCGGAGATCTCTGACAATTGCATGGATTCATCAGAAGAATCGTCAGGCATCCAAGATATTTCTGATCAAACTAGGCCGTTATTAACTTCTTACCCAGATGTCTCTTGACAGAAACAAAGATACGCAGATAGAATTAGGGTGTGGCGTTAGGTCTAAGGCCCGGTTTGTTCGTGTTCTTTCTAGAGTTCAAATAATCAGTACCTTTTGCATTTTTCAATTATTTATTTGACGAACACAAACACGACATAAACATATTCACGAACACATATTTCACATAACAGATCATTTAGAATAATGACATTTAAATCGGCAGATTACCGATTCTGTACTTTAAACCTCACTCGTACATGTTTTTTTCAGACTGGTTGAATTCCCCATCGGATAAGTTCCATTAAAGCAACATATATGTGAAAAAGTTTTTGTTTTCTTTAAAAAAATCAAAGTAAATTGGAATTATTTGGAATAAATGCTTGAACTAAATATGTAGTGAAAGCGAAATACTGAGTAATGTAAAATCTTTCTAATGCACTTAAAAAATGAAACATTGAAGCACGATTAAAGGGAGCGTGTTGAATTATAAAGATAGTCAATTTTTATCATTTTTCAAATTTTTAACAATATTTTCTAATGAATATTTATTATTTGAGTCGTTCATAATTTAGATATGCCATAAACAATTTAGCTCACTGTTGCTTTTTCTTCAGAAAGAGCATTAGCAGACTTAATTTCTAAAAAAAATATTAAAAAAAATGGACCCGGAGAATTTAGATATCTGTATCTCAGGTCAGGTATTTGGAATAGGGACGATTCTTATTCAAAGTTAAAAGAAATATTCCGGGAAAACTCAGTCTAGTCAATGATACAGCTGAAAAAGGGGTAAAATGTATGCAAGCTTTTAATCGACTCTTAACAGTGGATGAAAAGCAAAAGCAATTTCTTTTTCAAGACCACAAAACGCAGTAGCCGAATATTGCTCTGTAGGGATAATTCCCAACCCTTTTTGTGATAGCCAGGTTGGGTTATGAAAGGCGTTACATGCACTTTCAAGAGCAATCAGACCAAACTGATTGATTCATTGTCAGTGGAAGTGCCTGAGGAAGTAAGAGGAATGCTAATAGGCGGTTAGAAGGGTGGTGACCTCTCCACCATCGGTAGTTTTTATTCAGCTTATTGTAACCATACCCACTGGCGCAATCTATACGCCGTACATGTCCGCAATAGGTTTATTCAAGCACGGTGCGGCACGGGTTAAATTTTTTATATTGAAGAAATTTTTGGTGAACATACCCATTTTGATAAATGGAAAGAAATTAGGGGCTGTGCGCTTAAAAAATGTTAAATATTTCGCCATTATAATAAGGGCCACTCTATTGCTACATGCGATAAACTTGTGATTTACTTATTCTGTAACCATTATACTACTCTGTGTAAATATTGTATTAAAAAGACTGATAATTAAATTACATATTAATACGAAACACTTGTTTTATGATTTTTTCCCGAAGTTTCCACAAAAAATTTATGGCGCGGACCCGAACTGCGCCTTTCTTATTCTTTATTTAGAGTAGCTTTTTATGACGTCATCTGTTGACAATATTGTTGGCATGTCGTGAGTGTACTGTTGCAGAGTTAACGCAGATAAAAGGCAGTTTAAAATACAAAATAGCTTTAATCTAGTTAATTAAAAAAAGAAACATGCTGCTGTCTTGCAGCTTACACACTCACTGACAACCATCCATTCGACTGCTTGTTTTAAAAACACTAATGAACAAAATATATAGATTGTAACAGCAAATCAACTTCGACTAGTGCCGTAACTTCGGCTACGTTATGAAAATTAACCAATGAGATGCGTTTCATTCAGTGACTGAACAATTTCATTTGAATTTCCAACAAATATATAGAACTACATTTCGCGTATGCGCAGTAAAACATTATTTACTACAAAAGCTTATATTTCCCGTGATATTCAAATTTTAATACAATATTTCTTTTACGTATTGTCAAGTATTCTGCAAGCTTAGTACAATTCTTTGTATGAACATTTTCTTCGTACTTTCTTTTGTAAAGAGAACTTTGCTTGTTATAATCAGAAAACATGAGGAGTTTGAATTTTTCAAATTAATACTGATTTTTATTCATATTCTTATGAATATTTTTATTGTCTCACTTTGGTTCCTAGTAATACTCCTCAAGCTCTTTAAAATGACACCAGAATCAATATTCTATCTAACCGTGTTTCCATGCTACACTTATTTATAACCTTACATAAAGCTAATTCATAGCAATCACGCGCATGCGCTTACGCAGGTACGATGACGTCAAAGGCGAAACAAATACTTTATTTTCGCATTATTAGTCTCGTAGTTATTAGCGATTCAAATCTGACGGTATTTTATCACCGACTATCAGTGTAACGAACGGAAAGACGTTTTCACATCAAAATTTGATTGTCTACGGAAAACATTGGAAAAACTATCGAATAGTCATGCTGCCGGGAAGAAAACCATTACTCGACGAAAACCGAACGTCATCTGTTGGCAATGCAATAAATAGGGACGTGTTCAGAGATGCAGGTAAACTAACATGCGGTCGTCTTACGGGTCGAAGGCTGCCTTTTCTGAATAAAACCCCTCAAGAAGGACTAAAAGCGTCAGTACTGAGCGGAGATTGAAATTGTTTCTACTTTGAAGGATATATTTGTGGTATCCCATGTTGGATGTTGGTGGATACAGGAGCAAGCGTGACTCTGTTAAGAACAGACATGGCCCAGAAATTGAAGGAGAAATTTATTTACACGGACCCTAACATTTCTTTAAAGATAGCTACTGGTAAAAAGGCGGAGATACATGGAAAACTGGATACTTAAATTGAATGTAGATCCAGAACACATGATCCAACACATGATCTATATAGCTGATATCACCGATCCCTGTATTCACGGCCTAGATTTTCTTCAAAAATTTAACTTCACGGTAAACCTGGAGAAGAACGAAATACGGACAGGAGGAGTGGAAATTACTTCGTTTTCAGCCAGCTTACTGTACAGAATTCAAAGTTATGCTCTGTATTGGTCACAGAGAAAACTATAATACCAGCGAGAATGCCTTATCCAAGAAATTCCCGAGGTTTCTGGACAATTCAAAAATGCCGTAATAGACTTTCCTAGCCAAGTCTCCCAGAAGAGTGTCCTTGTGGTGGCGACACTCATTGATTTGAAAAGAGAAGCCATCCCCGTTCGAGTTCTGAATCAGGACAATAAACCCAAGATCGTGGACAAAGGAGATGTTATTGCGACTTGTGAACCAGTTTTGAATATCGTCGTTCGTCCTCATCAGAAGCACAACATCGTAATAATATAATTGAATTAACATCTCCCGTCAATATTGGAGAATCTTGAAGTGTTCAATGAAGAACAGCGAACAACAGTGAGGGAATTGCTTCAAGAACTTCAGAACGTATTACGGCCTCGGTCCCGAACTCCTGAACTTGGCGACCATTTTGGCGACTTTGGCGACAAATCGAAGATTCCTGAAAATGCGATAATTTTCTTGATATCTCTATTTGGAGTGGAGATATGCAGAATGTTGAATGTACGCCTTTGAAGAAGGACTTTCGAGTTTCGTCTGCAGTGCGAGCTCGAAAGCTGACGAGCTGAGCTCTATTAAAAGTGTTTTTACGGTCATTATTACTAACTTTCTGACTGTTTGTGTTTCAAAATCCTAAAGTGCTGTTACTGTTATTACTAGTGAGTTGTAGTCTATTTGCGTTGCTAATATTCATAAGATCTATTGTTAATGTTACCTGTGATTCGTGTTTTTCTGAATATTTGTGAATGAACTGTTATTCTCCATTATCCTGCTTGTTGGTTGCTAGGAGTTTTGTAACAATATGCTGAATCATTTATAGTTTTTCCATTCCCTAGTAGCATGAACTCATAGATTTTGCCTGATCTTTCATAGAATTCATCGGAAACTGATCCAGTATCTTCGAGACTATATCGTTTAGATCAGTAACCGAGAATCGGTTTCCGTTTTGGTAAATTTGATCGGAAAATGATATGTTTATAAGCAGTTTTTCCGATGAAAATTTGCCAATCAGAACTTCACGGTGTAAAGATATCGTTCCTATCTCGGATAATGCTGAAAATTATATGAAATCACTGATAGTCGAATTTGATTGGTCAGAGACCCCGTTCGAGAGTATTTGCAACCAACTTCAACGGCTTCCACTAGAACAGTGCTTGATTTGGCCGCCTTTCATTTGGAAAAAATGTAAGTATTTATTTTAATCTAAATTATCTTTATTAATTTTATAACTTACGGTATGTTTAGTGAATGAATAAAATTATTATAACACTTTCTTGAAGGTGAGATATGACACTAACATGCAATTTATGGTTCAATAATTATCATTCTCAGTGCAGAACAATATATTCATGCTAGAATAATTAATTACTCTCTGTGTATAAAGAAGTTTGCACACGCATACATAATAAAAATTGGTGATAATTTTGGACAGTGTAAACAATTGCTCTCGTACCATCTTTTCCAGCTTCTACTCTCCGCTAGAATGTAAACAAACGCTCTCGCACCGTCCTCAATAGTTGAGCCTTCTCGAATAGTCAAATACAGATCATTTCTGAGCTTATCAGTTGTGGGTAACAATATTATAACTGTTAATGTCTGTATTTCGTATAAATTAAGATCTTTTTCTTCGAAATTGGCAATTCTAAAATCTTTTTCGAAATTCAGATTTTTTTCTAAGTTTTGGGCAATATCTCTTCCAATTTTACGTTCATAGCATTAAATATGTTTTTAAAAACTTCGCCTTGTTCATACGAACAAGAATATATAACATATATGTGAAATATTCTCTTACCCAAAAATTAAAGTATCTATTCACACGTAATTTTGACAGGAAGCTCATATTACGTGAAGAATAAATTTTGCTTTTTTCTATTTTCTTCATATATACAAACTTGTTAGCTACTCATTTAGTTCATATCAGTTGTGGGTAACTATATTTTAACTGCTTATTTCTGTGTATCTAACAAATTAAGATTTTCCCCCTCGAAATTGGCCATTTTCTATTTTTTCAAAATAAAAATGTTTTTCTAAGCTTTTGGACAATTTCTCTTCCAATATTGTGTTTATTGCATTAAAACTGTTTTTAAAAGCTTTGCCTTGTTCATACGAACAAGAATATATGACATATATGTGAAATTTTCTTTCACTCAAATTGTTGGTTATATATACATGTGACAGACAAAACGCTCATATTACGAGAAGAATAAATTTTGCTTTTTTTCATTTTCTTCTTATATACAAACTATTAGCTTCTCATTTAGTTCATATCAGTTGTGGGCAACAATATTTTAACTGTTTATTTCTGTTTATCTAACAAATTAAGTTTTTTTTGCTTCGAAATTGGCCATTTTCAATTTTTTCAAAATCCAGTTGTTTTCCTAAGTTTTGGGGTAATATCTCTTCCAATATTGTGTTAATAGCAATATGTTTCAATATATTTAAGGAGGATACTTTATTTTTAAATATCATTAAATTATCTTATGGAATCATCAACATTTTAAATTAAAGAGCAGTATGAAATCATGCATTTAATCAATTTTCATTCTTTCAGAGTGATTTTCTAAGGGGTATTGGAGGACACTCAGCCAGCTGCTCTCAACTAATTTGTCGTTTGAAGGTAACTAAGAGTGTGAATTTTGAATTTTCAACATTCAATCTCGTAAACAAGTTGATTTTAGGTACTTTTTTATTTTATACTTTCTTGGTGGTTATATGCTTGATGTCTGATGCCATAGATATATTTGTGTGTGTGTGTTATCTGGGTTTGTGTGGCTAATTTGATACTTCAGAAAAATGTGAGAGGATATTGCTGGAGATTGTTCTGTATTGTAATATAGTGTGATTGCTTGTTATCCATCAAAAATTTTGACTTTTGATGATGGACACACCTGTCAAATCTTTGGAGTTTGATAGTGGATTTCAGATTGAACTCTTGAGGAAAATCTTTTATCTTGCCAACTTTTCATTTTTGTGTCAGAAAAAGAAACCAAATTAATGAACAGTGGAAATTACATCCCAAACCGAGGGATTTAATGTGAAGAAATGAATTTGTTTTCAAAATAATTCAAACTTTCAATAGAAACATTAAGTGAAAATAATCTGTCAATATTGTAAGATTGTTTATTCATAATTTTCATAAACCAAAAAGAAAGTTTTATCTACTTTATAGATAAACTGTAAAGCACTTTGTCTAATATGACTACAGTCTCAAATATTTCCTAACTATTACAAGTATGTCATTCATGTTCCATGTTTTTGTGGGTAAAGGCAAGGACATTTCAAAAGAATGCAGAAAAAATGCTATTCTAAATTTTAAGGGTTTTGAACTTAGTATAAAGGGATAGAATTTTTAATTTTCATATTTGGTTCGATGATTCCTTTTGGAACCTCCAGGGAAGGAAAAACTATTTTTCCACCTCCATCTCTTCTGAAACATATGAAGCCAGAAACCAGTTCTTCACATCCCAGAATAATTTGGTTAATTATCTTTTGAGCGTTTGAATGGTTCCATAGAACTTTCATTCAGAAACTTGCCCGGAATTTATAAAATAGTTGAGTGATTTATCTCTTCAAATCAATGTATGATTTATATATAATTGTTGTAAATTAATAATGGTACATTGATTTCTTTTTAATAGGTGCCATGAGAAGCAATATCTTTTCGGCAGCAACAGAAGTGGAAGTTCAAGATGTTACTTAAAAATGGCTTATGCATGCCAAAGATAGGGACGGAGGAAGGAATCTCAGAGCATATTCAATGCAAACATAACTAAAAGTATACAATGATCCTAAATACTAATGTAAATGTGTAAAATATAACTGTAAATTTTACTTTTTGCAATTCTCTTGTTTAATCTTTCCAGAAATATGCAGATTTATAGACTGGCAATACTGTAATGTTTACTGTTGTATAAAGAATGAAAGAAGTTATTAGAAGGAAATGATAGCATTAGTTTATGAATTTACACAATTGCGCATATTGCACCTTGAATGCAAGAGGGCCAAAAGTGCGAAAATTTTGTTTCTACTTATTTTAATGGGCTGTATTAAATGCAATAGAGCCAGAAGTGCCAAATATTTGAAAGACAAACATGTTTAGCACTTCTGGCTCTATTCCATTCAATACAGTATTTTTGCACTTAAGGCTCTTTATTCAAGGTGCGATATGATAAAATTTGGTGGTTATTGTTTTTGCTTTTCTAAAGAGATAATTTAAAACAGAAAACTATGCATTTCGCACAGAATATGGAACTGATTTCAGCTTTGCTCACACTAGTCGGGGCATTATTTTAAACATTATAAATATGCTGCTAAAAATAACAAAAGTAATAAAATAGTTTTTCAGAAAGAGAGGAACTATTTAAAAGTTATCTGTGCAGAATTTCTTCACTTAAATATTAAAATCGTTAAAATTCCTATTTCCCCTGTACAATCCTATTTTTTAAAATGTACATAAATTTTCCTTGTATAAAACTTGTTTACATAGGGCTTTGCACCTCCTAGCAGAAATCTGGATTATTTTTCTTTGAATGTTGGCATGAACTCCTTTATGCTTAGAGCTTCGATTTGTACGTTAAAAACTTATTGATTCTTTGCATTGGCGGCCATATAGGGTGCGAGGAGGCCCCTGGACATAAGGAGCCTCCGACAGGGGACAGAAAATTAACATTTTTGGCTAGTAAAATATATATTTATAAGCAATTATGTCAACCATAATATAGATGATTTACAATTTTTATCATGAGTTAAATCTTATCAAATTTTAAAATTTATTGTTCATGGAGCTTTGCAGCTTATAACTAACACTTTAAACCAAAAAGAGCTGTACCCAATACTCCATCTAATTTAAAGAAAAGAAAATTTGGACAATTTTGATTGAAGCTTCAAATTAAAAACTGTCTGCATCACAGAAACTTTATTTTAATAATTTTATGAACTAAAACATAAAGGTTTTTCTTTCCGAATAAGTAACAAAGAGACTTTTTTACTATATTTTGTGAGTCAACAGTGGAGCGTTCATAATAAATATGTCAAATAAATCAGCTGTATAATTTTGGAAAGTTTTGTCATACTAACTTTGAATTAAATTATCACAACTTCCCTAATTATAATTTAATTCCTAATTATTATTTCCTAATTACAATTTGTTAAATAGCTGGAAAAGTGAACTATGCAAAAGCGTCGTGCATTATTTTTTGAGGAGGCCCCCTAAAACTTTTTGCGTGGGGCCCCGAAGTTGTTAGCGCCGCTACTGATTCTTTGACATCTCATAATTTACAAATATTAATAATTGGGTATTTTTTGATATCCATGCGCTTATTGTAGGAGTGATTGTGGTTTCATGAAAAAATACCTGAAATTGTAGAAGGAAAATTATGTGTAGGGAACGCATATGTATTCATTTATTACGGCGCGGATTCAACTTTTGCATGCAATTTTTATTATGCTTTTTTCACATAAGAAATTATTTTGTCTTAGTTCACGAGTTTTCAATAACATTCTATAACACACATGAAAAAAAACACATCAAAATTGATAACAAAACAATATTAAAACTATAATAACATTTTGTATGAATAGCTTTAATGGATATATGCTATATAAATTCTTATGGGGCCATTTTTAAGTGAGCTAGTTATTCTTAGTTATGGTATGGCATTTTCTAAAAAATTCATTTGTATTGAATCAGCATAATACAAAGTAAACAACAAGAATATATGAAAATTTTTTCTCAAAAAAACTAATTTTTTCCCCTGGTTTTTCATATTTCTTATAAAAAGTTTCATGTTGCTACAAAAATAATCTCTCATGAAATGATTTTTTAAGAAAATGAAAATTAGGACTTCTAATTATATTTTAAATAAAACATTTCAACCTAGAACTCTGTAATATAGTGTCGGAAACTACCAGGGACTGACTTAACTGTAACCAGCTTTAACTGAAGAGAACTTTCCTTCCCGCCACCAGGGGTTTTTGTTTACTTGCGCTCTCGTTTTGGCGGCCAACTATGCTACGCGCGTTTTTGTAATCCCCTTTTTTCTAACTTTTGTAAATGTAAAATTAATCATGTAAACTTAATCATTATTAAATATTTTTATTCTTAAAGATTTACTCCCTGACTTCATACCTGCCACATAATTGAGATATTTCAGATTAGATTAAAGCCACTCCAGTATGAAGAAAACGAGATACGACCAGACAAAAGTAAGCGTTACTTACCTATAATTTAAAGATGTTTTGATCGTAATAATAGATTATAATTTGTGCAGTCCGTATTAGAAGCCAAAATTGCGCAGAAACTACGGAGAATCCGTAGTAGTTTGAGTCTTTGGCACTCTTAAATTTAAAAGAATAAGATTTATCAAAAAATACCGGATTTCGGGTATAATACCGGAAAACAATCGGCCGTGTTATTGCCAAGACCTTTCCAATCTAAGATCTACTGGCCATCTTTTATATTAAAAAAACAACCAACTTTACATCGTACACACATCGAAATCTGTTTGTATATTCATCTAAAATTTATCGGAAATTCATCGCCATGAAACCGCACTGCTCGGTTTTCAGTCGTATTGGCTAGCTAAACTCACCGGATATAGATGATCGGATGCAACTATCGCCGATGAGGCATTTCGGAGCAATTCACGATGAGAATTCATCCCTAGCCGTTCATCGGCCGATAATTGTGTGGTCGGGTTTCGATGAATGGCCGATGACATTTTGCTACTGGGGTTATGTATACTTAGCACTAAAAATTGTTGTTTGTGCATGCTTTAAAAATATATAGACTATTGAATGTTAAATACAGATGAACTCTTTCTTTGTGGCATTGCATGAATGAATGATGTATTGCATACTATAATTTAACTAAATTTTTGAAGCTATGTTTGTATTTTGTATTTAATTCAACATTCTCTGAAGAAAATGTCTGTGAAGTGTTGGTTCTTCATTCAAGCTTATTTTCCCTATTTGCTTAACTTTCACTAATAAACTTTAAAATCTTTTGTATAAAATTACGAATGAAAAAATAATGGGAATTGATATTGATATATTGAACATTTCTCATTTTTTCGGTTTAGAATTTATTAATAAATCTTATATTCGAAAAATTTGTTTAAGGCAACTGTAATGTAGCAAACAGTAAGCTTATAAAGTTTTATGAAACCTACAGAAGCAGAACTATAATATTACATAAATAGAATTTTTAATGGTAGATTCTTTTAGGAAATTATTATTTTCATTAGTTCTATTATTATTATTAGGAAATTAATTTTTTCATTTATATTTTGCTTTATACATGATCAATTAAAAGTCAATTATTTTGCAAACTCAAGTTAAGACTGTGTAAATAGCTGTGTCACGACTTCCAACAATGGTCGCAAGGAAAACTGGACACTAAAATGTAAATATTTAACCTTTTAAAACAAACATGTTTTAAAGCCTTATTCACTATGTAGATAACGGTTATTTTGTTTAAATTCAGTGGCAACAGATTAATGTCTCTTGAAAAAGAGTATAAATATTAACTTCAGATTTTATTCACAGCCTTTAAAAACTGTGTTTTTATCGTTGGCATTCTCTTATTTTTAAAAATGGAAATAAGTTCAATAATTTTTGACCAAGAAAGTGGCCCCATCTCTTAAGTATCTTCTAGCCCGTAGACGTTAAGGTAGAAGTGAACTTTTAAATTTAAACGGACTTTACGTCTAAAATTTGTTTCGGCAAAATGCTGAATACTTTATATGTTTTATTAAAATATCCAGAACATCATCAGTTTATCACAGGCTTCATGAAAAAGACATTTAGAGAAATGATTTTTAAGTAATGTTGATGCTTTATGAATGAAATATTTTGTAGTATGTACTCATTTTTATTACATGTACGATGCGTAAGTAGGTGAATGGGGAACGGCATATTTTATTACTTAACCAAACATGCTTATAAAATTGCTTTATATGATAATTCTAGTTGATGAACTCTTATTGTATTCAACCTCAGGCATAAATAAAAACAATGTTAACCATGCAAAAAAACATCTATAAAAATAAAAATATTTTGAACTAAAAATAACATTTCCTATAAATGATGTAAAATACTCCAAATCAGTTTTAATTTTTTAATTAACTCTACTCGTGTAAAATTCATGCACTGAAGTGTAGGAGAAACTAGGGAGAATTGACCATACATGATTTTCTCACCTTGTGAGATTATTGGTAATTTTTTACCTTTGGCTTTTTATTTGACCTTTGGTCACATGGTCATTTTGAGGGGATTTTAATTCCAATCTTAAAAGACATGGTAATGGTATATAGATAAATATGTTTTGGAAACCAAAAGTAAATGTTCAATTCTTCATTCCTCAGTGGATAGGAAGTTTACTATTGAAGATGTGAGAAATTAAAATATCTCTGAGTTGTAAGCATACTTCTAGATTTAATGTGATATATGGCACTATGCGGTATTTTAATTCTAAGTGCTTTAATTTTTAGGTTATTTAGAAAAAGTCAAGTTAGGGATACTTGATCGTATCAGAAGCTATTGCAGCTTGGATCCTGTAGCCAACCTAAGCGCCTTTTGTGCTTGGGATCACTTTTCTGCTGCGTGGAGATGGCAACTCAAATATAGAGAATAATTATTTAAAAATTGTTTCTTAGTAATTATTTATTGAATAAAATAATTTTTTTTAATCTGATAGTTTCAAATAATGCAAATAATTATTTAACAAGAATTGAAATATATTTATCCTATTTTTTTCCTCTCTTACGAAAAAACAATTTTTATTCATTTATTATTGTAATAAATATCTTTTGCTCGAACAATTGGTTATGGTTTGGTTTCTTTTTAAAGTTTCGGCATTTTGATTGTGTTCGTTTTGCTTCAATGATTTGAAATTTCCTCTGGATTATACATTTCTATTCTCTTGCTTTTTTCATTTGAATCTTGGAAGAACCAAGTAAGTATATCAAGCCTTTGAAAAGAAAATAAATAAATAATGAAGTTTTTCTGTGATCTGAAATTTTTACGTGTCTTTAAACTGTATTTTTCTAGGGCAAATCTACCATGATTTCAGGCATTCCTAATATAGGCTCAAGTGTCCCTAACTTAGGGTCAGGTCTCCCTAAGGTTAGGGAGACTTGACCCTAGTCGATATTGTGAAATATATTTATTTTATGATTAAATGTTATATCAGTTTAGCATATGTACATTTACTATTCTTAAAAACAAGTATTTTTACGATGATAAAAATTCATATATTTGCGAAATATAACAGAGTAAAAGTAGGGTCAATTTTCCCTAATTTCCTCTAATATGATATATATATATATAAAATATAAATCTGAATATAACTTGTTATATATAATCTTACATTAACAAAGTAAACATGACATATCATGAAGCCAATCCTGTACTAAAAATGCATAATTTAAACAATACAACCAAATCTAAAACAAAATCTAAAGAATTGAAACTACTATAGATACCATGAACAAAAATTAAATTTAAACATTTATGTCAACATGTAAAATACTCTGTTGTTATTAAAAGTAATGAAAAAAGGCAATCCATATATGTGGAGTTTTCAACAATTAATATAGCAGCTTTGCTGTGGACAAGTTATATATATATAATGTTTTCTTTGTTGCAGACATAAAACAGCCGCGGTGTTAATCAATTTTCCTTTATTATAAAAATATTTTGGTGAGTGGCGGGAGTACCAACATCTTAGTCGAAGTTTTTCAGTAAAAGTGGACAGAAAAATCTCCGATTCTCTCAGATAAGGGATAACAATAACATATAACACGTCATAAAAGTGAAGGGAATATTGGCTATTTTTAATAAATTACTTAAGAGTTTTAGGGGAAAAAGTCTAGTGCCAAGGAGACGGGTCATGATTTTCGGCGGGCACGTGAAAGCGATTAAAATATTCTTTTAGTAATAAATATGCCAAAACGAGAAATTTAATATACCTTCAACGCGGAAAATAGTACGAAACTGGTAAATAGAACGAATATGGTAAAGTGCCAAATAACAAATATGCAGGAGGAAATTTTGTGACAGAGTGAGGGGTTAAATTATACTTATTAATAACTTGTTCCAGAAGTTTAGTCCAAGGAGTTTTGGTAGGAGAAGAATTTACTTTACATTTTAATTTGGTTACAATTCACTGATTCACTCGTTCACATTTCCCATTCGTTTGTGGGTGGTGTGAAGATATTAATAAGTGCTTGACATTGTAATTTCTAAGGAAGCCTTTAAATTTAGATGAGGTAAAAGTACCATTTCTATCACTTAACAATTTAGTTGGTACTTGAATTTGAAAAACTTGTTTTAGACAATTAGCATAAGATTCTGTTGTTTCACTTTTGGAAGGGAAAGCCCAAACATAACGAGTTGCATGATCAATTACTAAGTGCAGATATTTTTTAGTCGAATTAAATCCTCCAACAGTATCGATCGAAAGATATTCAAAAGGTCGATCTGTGAGTGGCACAGTCTGTAAAAGACCAAATCTTTTTTGCCTCTTCTTTTTATTTAATTGACAAACATCACAGTGTTTGACAAATACTGAAATATCTTGGTTAATGTGAGGCCAATAGTATTGAGGAGTAATTAGATTTATCAATTTTTGCGTACCTTGATGCCCAAACTGTTCATGAGCATTTTGCAAAACTTTTCGCCTTAGAGAGAAAGGTACAAATATTTTAAATTAATTTTCCTTTTTAAGGACGAGGACATCATTAATTTTCTTATATTTAGAATTATCCAAATTGTCTGAATTTTGATGTGTCTTTATCTCATTGGCGGTTCATTACTCCCGACTGCATTTGCTCAGAAGATTCCTGAATTTTGAAACGTTTTGTGGCTAACGTGAGCCATTCTGTAGGTGTGTTAGGGGGTTGAACTGTCATTAATTGTTTGAATTGGGTAGGTAACCCATCTGTAAGACCTTCTACAATCAGTTGAGGGGAAAGACCTAATTGTCTTCCAAAATTTAATTTTTCATGAAAATATTTAACTAAATCATCATTTTTTTAAAAATAATGTTGTGAAAAATCAGCACAGTTAACTACAAAGGGTTGAAAAAAATTTTCAGTAAGAATAGAGCAGAGATCAACAAAATTACAAATATTTAAACAAAAAATTGATATAATGTGTTAGTGCAGAACCTTTGAGAAATTTTGATATGTTTTTGTCTTTCCAATCTTTATTTTTATTATGCTGTTCGCATGTGTCATTAAAATACTGTAGCCATAATTCCATCTTCATTCCATTTTCAAAATCAAAAGGAATTATGTGTGGTTATGTTATATTGGTATTTTCCATGGGTAGATCAGTATTAGAGCTACATTCTACCGTTTCTTTATTTTTATCATTAGGGTTAGGCATTTTCAATCCTGATCTAAGAATCATTCAAATAAAATAAATCATAACTTACATTTCCAAACACAATAAAATATCTTATATTTGCATAAATTTCTAAACACAATAAAATATCTTATATTTGCATAAATTTCTAAACACAATAAAATATCTTAGATTTATATACTTTTCTAAACACAATAAAATATCTTAATTTGTTATACTGACATCAGTTTTCAATAATTATTAATAAGAAAAATTTACAAATATTTAAACATATACAGCAGATTTAAAAATTGTTAATGATCAAGTAATTTAAACTGGTACCAGAAAAACACACTAAAAAATAATTAAAATTCAAAATTTAGGAATTCAAAATAATAGAGTAAGGATTTTCAAAAGATCAATCTTGAAGTATGTTAAATTTAAATGAAATCACTTCTGTGGTAGAAATTTTACAATAGCGACCCGCACTCGCTGTGACATCTTGATTCGATTTATCAGAAATTTTTGAACAACGACCTGCAGTTCCCTCGTTTCAGAATACACTTTCACTTTTTCACAAAAAACATTTTCGATCTCGCAGATGACTATGTACTTTTTCTTATCATGAACACGAGTTTTTCCTGAAGCAGATAATGAACACAATGATGAGGACAACCTTTTCTTTGATACTTTTTTACAAACATTGTAGATATGGAATGGTACACTATCGAAGGTGTTTGGACCGACTATGGCAGGTGAAACAGGCTTCACGAATAGTAGATGTGGCTGGAGAATTGACGCTATTTTGGGAACGAGACATCACCAGAGTGTAAAGATTCCAAAATTAACTTTTCAGGAGATAGTTGGTAACAAGATCCGATAATTTTTCACCGTAAGCCATTTTCTGTTGTTCCCCGCATCTCCAACTTTTGTTTCGCTCTTTAGATTTTTCTTTTTCGCCGTGCAATACTATCCTGCCGAATTGTTAAAATGTTTTCGTTGTTGAAGTCATAAAACAGCCGAGTTGTTAATCTATTTTCTTTTATTATAAAAATATTTTGGATAGTGGTGGGCATACCAACATCTTAGTCGAAGTTTTTCAGTAAAAGTGTACAGAAAAATCCCCGATTCTCTCAGATAAGGGAATAACAATATAACACGTCATAAAATTAAAGGGAATATTGTCTATTTTTAATAAATTACGCAAGAGTTTTAGGGAAAAGTCTAGTGCCAAGGAGACGCGTCATGATTTTCGGCGGGCACGTGAAAGCAATTAAAATATTCTTTTAGTAATAAATATGCCAAAACGAGAGATTTAATATACCTCCAGCGCGGGAAATAGAACGAAACTGGAGTTTAAGAAAAGTGATTTTAGAATACATTAATATATATATATATATAGTTATATATTTTTTAAACCATTAAAACAGAAATAACATTTTCATCATATACACCTATTAAACCCTCATTTAAAATTAAATGTAATAAACAATATAACCTAATATTATTCACACAATGAAATACAGAAAGTTAATAAGATTAAAAACTATTACTATGAATGAGCCAATCCAGATATGGAAATCCAACAATCAAATGCTAAGGGGTACAGCTTTGAAGTACAACCTTTATATATCATGACGATCCTTTCTTTAAAACAAAGAAGATTTCAAACAATTTCATAGAACATTAAATTATTAATCAAAATCTATATTAGTATGAATTACACTTTAAACTTAACATTAAAACTTGGCTACATAACGAATAGGTGGCTTCACAACTCTGCCTTATCTAGTTCGATACGGACGTTTGTCTGGACATCTGGAACTAGGTTCGTGATACCTATATTTTGGGCAAGACTGAGAATCCTATCCAGGTTCTGCAACTGGCTTTTGAGGTCTTACTACATGTGTAGACTCTGGAATAGTTCCACTGGTAGAGTATTTCTCGGAACCTGTAATATTCTTAAAAGGCGCCAAGTCAGAACATTTATTTGGTGTCAGATGTATCCGATTTCTTGTTCTGATTTCTTCATTGTTTGTTCGAATACGATAAGATCTAGGAATTTCGTTCTGTCGTAAAACCTCTGCAGGTTGTCACTGACGAACTCTATCTTGCATGAATACAGAACTTCCCGGTTGTAGTTCGGGCAAAATCATTCTATATTATTTCAGCATACACGCTTAAACCAAACGAGCGAAATTCGCTCCGATGGAGCGAATTTTCGCTCCTTTCCGTACTTGAAAGTACATCGTCCTTTCGGAGCGTTTTACAATCCTTCCGCGGAGCGAAATATTCGGAGCGAATTTCGCTCCTTTTTTGTATTGAACGATTTCGCTCCTTTTCCATTAGTTTTTAATATTAAAAGGAGGGAGTTAAAAGAAATGCTCCTTTTTGAGCAATATTTTAAGCAATGATTTCGCTCTTTGTTGATTATTCTTTAATGTTAAAGGGAGCGTTTAAGAAAAAACGCTCTTTTTTTGGAAATGTTTTCATTACTCATATCGATCCCTTTTGATTAATTTGTAACTTTATTCAGAGCGTTTAAAAGAAAAATGCTCTTTTTTGAAAATGGTTTTATCGATTTCGCTCCTTTTTTATCAGTTTGTGAACATATTCAGAGCGTTTTTTTTTTTAAAAAAAAACGCTTTTTTTAAATGCTTTTAATATTGATGAATAATTAACCTTTTCTGAACGTTTAAAAGAAAACATTTTTTAAAGCAATATCGAGACCAGTGACTTTGTACCTTATAAAAAGCGTTACGAATAAATATGCCCCTTGAGGTAGTAAAATGCTGCTTATTATTTTATCCTTGTAAAGCTTTTAACTAAACATAACAGATCTTTTACCTTAGTTTCATCACTTTTGCCATTTTAAAAAACTAGTAAGAAATAATTGGAGGGTGCTTCTTTCAACACCAGCATTATTCTGCACAGTACGACGGATTTATATAATGCAACTATATAGCACGGTTTATAATAAATGTTTTGTTAATAAAATCACCAAAAGAACGGTACTGTTTACTAGTACAGTTGTTAAACTTATAAGCCTTGTGTTTTGCACATATATTTTTACCTGTATGTGCAATAAATAAATAAAAAAAATTTAAAATAATTTAATGTTTTATTTTTTATTATTTACATATTTATAAACATTCATTTAGACAGCAATCTTATTGCCTTACGAAAGGTTTTAAGAATTTTAAACAAATTCTTAGCCATACATCGGTGTGTTTTGAAATTGTGCATGTTTTTAAGATTTTAAGCTTGAAATTTGAAGAACCCATTTATCCTTTAAGAACATCTAAAGCACACAACACACCAGTTATTTGCATGAATTTTACTTATTCTTTTACGAATTATAATTTTTAGAAAATATTAATAAGGCTTTTGAGTTTGCACTGACTAGTAAAGTCTTGACAGTCTGAGTCAGCTTAAAAAATATAATACAGGGTGTGGCTACAGAAACTTTGAAAAACATTTCCCTGATTTAATGCTACTAATTATATTAGTTTCCTGGCTTTCTCCCCACTCAGAATCACTGTATGTGTACAATATACATTAAAAACACTTTTGCGAGTTATTTAAAATGAAAAAAATTATGAAATTTAAATTTTTTAAAAATGGAATGAACATCCTAAAAAAATCTATTAAAATAGTATATTACATTTCTTATATTTAAAAAAAATACTAGAAATTTTAACAAAATATTTTGCTTCTAAAACTGTATTAAAATTCTAAGAAACATTAAAACTACTCTTTGCAACATAAGTTAAATTATATTAACAGTAGAGGTTATTATGATCTTTGCTCAAAACTTCAATAACTAATTAGTGCTCTTTGCATGAGTACCAGAATAACATGTTGGAGCATAAATATAAAAATAGCATAATTATACATACCTAATATTATATATTTTTGAAAAGATTTAATCAAGAAAAACTGCCAAAATATTATTTCAAATCTTTATTCTTTAACAAATCATAAGAAATTAATTGCTCTAATCAGAAACTTATGCTTTTATAAATGAATATAAGTTTTTTTAAATTCCATTTATTACTACAAATAATTCTGCACATAAGATACTAATTTATAACTCGAGTAACAAATAACTATTAATTTTCCCCCATTTTAAGATATTTTTACCAATTTCCCTGACTTTTCCAGATCGATAAAATTCCCTGATATCCCGGTTCTGTCTTTCCCCTGTAATAATATCTTGATGAGAAAAAATAAAAAAACATAACTGAAACAGAAAATGTCCTTAATACATCACTTCAATTATTCAGAATTTTGTAAAAAGTCAGCACAGTAATTTTATTACAACATAAAAATGCATTTTTACATAAATTCACTGTAGTACAACCAAGTATTACGCTTCCTACAATAACAACCAAGATGAAAAATGCTTAATGAAATAGAATCGAACTGATGATAAATTACAGAATAAAAACTTATTGTAATAGGTACCTAATAAAGATAATCAGAACTGCACATGGGTTAAAAGCTTAAAATAAATTTGAAAAGAAAGAATATAAATGTGTTACAATTAAATTTAAAATTATTATACTATATTTACATGGAAGCAAAATGTAACCAACTAGAGTGTATAAATGTTATTGGTGTAAAGGCAGTTTTAAATACAGGTAAAACATAAATAAGTAAAAAAAAAGATGTTACTAAAAACTCTTGATTACACACCCCAAGCAAAATTTTTGACATTCATAAAAATATTACACACATATTTATCTGCAAATTTTACACCTAAAATTAACAGTCTGAATTTTTAACTACATTTATACTCAATTGCACAAATCATTAGAAAACTACTTTCAAAAAATTGAAAAACTTTTGAAATGAAAAATTTATTCAAATATATTGCACACATAATCTAGTCGGGTTATTTTCAGTTCTCCAGACATGGCCGAGCCATCTCATTCTGTTACTTTGAATGATTTGTGCAACTTGAGGTTCTTTCTAAAGTCTATAAAGTTCAAAATTATATCTGGTTCGCCAGCACCCTTGTTCTTGTACAGGCCCGAATATAGTTCTTAACACTTTCCTTTCAAAAGTTTCCAGAGCTTGCTGGACATCTACGTTTAATGTCCAAGTTTCGCTAACATACAACAGCACAGGCAATGAAAGTGTCTTGTATAATCCCATTTTAGTTGTTCGGCTAACAAGCCTGGATCTTAATTGTTTTGTTTGTTGCAGGCAAGCAAGCGAATCTCCCTGACGCAGGCCTCTTTCAGCTGTGAAAGACTCAGAAAGATGGTTTAGGATTCTTCTAAGCAACTATTCACCTATAAATCGAAAAAAGAATTTGAATTGGAAAAAATATTGAAAATATTCCTTTTAAATTGTTAAGAATTTTTTTTTTCCCACAGAAAAAAAAGTTAAATTCATAATTTAACCATAGTTTTTAAAAGAATTCATTTTAAACAATAATGACTGAAAAATGTTTAGCCCAATGTATCTGAATAGGGTATAAGAGGGGAATTTGAACCAATGATCTCCTGAAATCTGCTAAATAAATTATTTAATTAAAGAAAAATTTCTGCAACATAGTGAAGGACATTGTTCAAACAGAATTTTTTAACGATTAGTTTTTGTTTCCTTATAAATATTTAAAGTTAAAAATTTGCTGTAAATGTCTTTTACAAACTAGTGGTTTAATTATTCTTACATACAGAAGAGTAAAAAAGGCTTTTGAATAAACTTTTTGAACAAATTATGGAATTAGGTCATGATACATACTCCCCACACCATTCTATTGATAGTTGTCATTTTTAAGATGAGACACACATCCATTTGTTTCGCACACATATTTGCAAATTTTTATATAATATTTAACTTTTTGTTTTGAAGTATATCATGGGACCTCTAGAAAACTTTTTCTTGTGACTTTTGTTTGGCACAACTGTATGATGCATACAACTATAGTAAAAGGAAAGCAGACATTGGGGAACAGCTCGCAATGTTTTGCTGTCGTGTAATTACAGCCTCAATGCAACAATGATTATTGAGCATTAGCAATGCTGATAAATTTTCTAAAAAGTGTAAATAACATATTTTGAAGTCCACTACAAACAGTAATATCCCCTATAAATAGAGCTTTTAATAAATTTGTCTGTAAACCTTAGAGAAAAACAAAGGCATAGCAATTAAACTATGAAGTATGACCTCAATTAGTAACATTCCAAATGTAATTAAAAATAACTGTTATATAAAAGTTACAGTAAGATCCTTTAGTTAGTAACCAAGCAATGGCATGCAAAATTTTAAACTAAAGCAAAAGTTAACTCTTTATGAATGAGAGAAATAAAATTATTCATAAAAAATTGCGTGTAATTTTTTTAGTATAAGTTGCAAAGCATTTGCAACTATATTAAATAGATGGATTTTCCTAAACATATGATAATTTTTAATTAGTTCACATAAACATAGTTATATTTCACAGTTAGAAAAAACCATGATATTTAGTAAAGAAGTTATGCATTGTATAACTTTCTAAAGCAAATTCATTACTATTCTGCAATGAAAAAAAATCAATTTTGTTTATTCAGTCATACCATCTATTTTTTCAGAGAATCTATCTGCAAAAACTTTGTAGCATTTGAAGCAAGTATACCAAGGCATTTTATAAATGTCAGTGTCGATGATTAAATAGCATAACCTAAAATCAAAAATTTTAAAAAATATCATGTTTCTTAAAAGATATTTACCCTACAGCACCGAGTTCAACATGTAGAGGGAAGCTTATAGGGAAGTATGAAGATGCGAGAAAAATGGAAGAAGCTAATTGTACTCAAAATAATCTACTGCACCCCCTCCCCCCAAATATTCTAATAATGGAAAAATTAAACTAAAAACACTCATCCCAGAGCACAATTAATAAAAATAAAAACTAGTTTTATGCTTGTAAATGACTTGATAAGTTAGGTAACTTGTATATCAATAGGAGACAAAACATAAAATTTTAATAATCTCAATGGAAAGTAAATCTATAAGAAGAAATCCAGATTGATTAAGAAATTTTCATTAACATTCTAAAAATGTATACATAAAAATATAATAAGTGATATAAATAAAAATAAATGTGATTAATATATTGGATAAAGATAATTTTCATTATTTTAAATTTCTTCCTGAACTTTCTGATGAATAATCTATAATGATAAATAATTTTCTAAAAAATAAAGTGGCATAAAACAATGTATTCAGGATGAAGATATCTCTTATTATTTTTAATGTCTCAGGAATTTTCAAATTTGCATTCAAGTATAATATATGTCAGTTATGTTCAAAAAGGAATTAGCTCATTTAACAAAGTTTTTGCAGAATGTTTAATATAATGTTAATTATATTATATGTATTAGATATAATTTAGATAACTAAAATTTAATTAGAATAGTCTGACAAACACAAGCATTTTAAAGGACAGGCAAATTAAATTTTGCAATTTGTTTCGCCAAGTTGTACTTCAAAAACTTATTAATGGAAGTTATTCTGAGGAGTACACATTTTATCCCAAATAAAATAAACACACAAATCAAAAAAATATTTATGGAAACTGTAGATACTTTCTAATTATTAAACTATGTCCAAAATACTAAAATAATGAAAAATTAATAAACACTATACATTACATTTCACTATCAGCTTAATTTTTTTAAATTGGGGGACACAAGTTTTTGCTTTAAAATTCTTTTATCTATTATTGCTACAATCAACTTAAACATTAACACATGCATTCACAGCTGATACCAAATATTCATAACCTTAAATTAAAAATAAAAATAAGTGCGATTAATATGATAGTGGATGAAATTAATTTTCATTATTTTAAATTTCTTCCTGAACTTCCTAATGGATAATCTTTAATGATATATAATTTTCTAAAAATAAAGTGTCATAAAACAATGTATTCAGGATGAAGATATCTCTTATTATTTTTAATGTCTCAGGAATTTTCAAATTTGCATTTAATTCTAACATATGTCAGGGATATGTTCAGAATGGCAGGTCATTTAACAAAGATTTTGCAGAATGTGCATAAATATAATATCAATCATATAAAAAATATCTAGACAGATTTCTGACTTTGAAATACGATAAAGTGAATTTGTAAATGTAACTCACCAGAGAGCAAATCTTCTTAACTTCAATTGGTTTTAACGTGCCTCCATAGATATGAAGAGCGCTTCCTAAACTAAAAAAATGACACCCAATCTTATCTTATCGGGTTTGTGTAAACACAGATAAGGAAAGGCGCCATATCGTCACGTGATGATTTTTAACGAATGATTTTTCGAACATCCCTAGCGACGGAAACAGTAATTATAAAACGCTCCTAAAAGGACCAACGTATTCAGATTCTGTTATCAGTTTCGTGGCGGGTAAGCAGTCGAAACAGATTTTTGACTATAAAAGTGTTTTAAGGAGCGTTTTTCGGTACTAAAAGATCGAAAAGGCGAATTTTTACGTTCGCTCCCTTTTGGAGTCCAGAAAACGCTCAATTGAATTTAGCGTATAGAACGCCTGTCTCTCTGCTTTTCCTGATAGTTGTAGTAACTCTTATTTTGGATTCCTTTCAATATCGACAAACTTGTTAAGACAGTAGAGAGTTTCCGATTCATTAAGAGCTCTGCAGGCGAGTAAATATACAGGGTTCTCACTTATATCCGTTACACCCCCCCTTAACATCTAAACGGTGACAGCTTAGGCCATAAAATTTGTGTCTAGGTACAGCAAAAAGGCTATGAGCTACTCGATTAGACAACTTGCAACGCCAACTATCGGCAAATTTTGGAATTAGCTGTCCTATCTCGTAAATGGTAAAAGATACGAGAAAAAAGCCAATCAGAAAGTTGTAGAGCAGTCTCGATTCAGTACGAAAAGATATCTTGTGCACATTAATACTCAAAACAGAACGCTTAAAATTAACATCTGTTTGTTCTCAATTTCCAAAACTGTGACGTCTCGAAAGGTGTTTAAAATGGAAAAGGCAATTAGTTATCACAATATACCTTTATATTCGGTGTTCAAAGTTCTCTCCGTCATCTACAATACAGATGTAAGCCCTTGTTTTTCACTTTGCACACGTTTTAGCAAGTAGTTGGTGCGGGAGCACAAGAAACAGTAATACGTCATCGAAAGTCCTTCAATGTTAGAGGAAAGGTCCATACGCCTGCTGATTGACTTATTTCTATAGGAAAATGTATATATGGTGCCATTTTATGTCCAAAAAATAACATTTTCTCCTTCTGTCCATGTCTTGTGTCATCACAATTTCGGAAAATGCGAACAAACAAATGTGCATTTTAAACGTTCTGTTCTTCGTATTATTGTGTACAAGGTATCTTTTCGTACTAAATCGAAAGTGCTCTGCAGCATTGTAAATGATTTTTTTCTCATATCGTTCACCGTTTACGAGATAGGACCGATAATTCCAAAATTTGCAGATAGATGGCGTTGTAAATTGTCTCATAGAGTAGCGTATAGCCTTTTTACTATACTTGGACACCAACTTTATGGCCTAAACTGTCGCCGCTTAGAAGTTAAGGGGGTGTAACGAATAATGGAAACCCTGCGTCCTAGAACTGGAATAGCTCGGTATAACAACAAAGCTAAATATGGATCTCTAGAAGTCAGCTAAAAATTTTCTAAAAGTATTTTTCGAAGTGTGAATGGTCCTTTCTACTTGACCATTTGATTTGGGATACTTTACGTTACAAATTTTAGCAAAATGATCAAAGACTCGGGAATTGAACGGCGGTCTACCATCACTTATTAACTCTATGTGTATACCGTTCCTCGCAAAGATGGATTTAATTGCGTGTATTGCAACTGCATCTTGTAAACTGCTTACGAGTTGTACTTCAATAAATTTTGAATAGTAGTCTACTACCTCTACGTGATTTTTACCATTGAAGTAAACTTCTTTGGGATACTCCCTGGGTTTTCCCACATTGAGTTAAGGCCCATATGGGAATGCAGGAAAACGAATATGCAGACAACTTATCTAAACTGGCTACCCAAAGGGAAAGCATCGATATCCTGACAAAAATACCGAAATCTTGGGTCAAGTTTAAATTTAAGCATTGCTGAATAAATAGCAGTGAAGGTGGCGTGATTTAAAAAAAAGCTAGATATCTATAAGGATTTTCCGAAACACAATTTTGGCAATTTTTATTTAAATCAACTTCTGACATCTCACGGGGACT
This sequence comes from Araneus ventricosus, assembly GCA_013235015.1. Taxonomy (NCBI): domain Eukaryota; kingdom Metazoa; phylum Arthropoda; class Arachnida; order Araneae; family Araneidae; genus Araneus; species Araneus ventricosus. Next base: position 429,511 of record BGPR01000692.1, read on the forward strand.
TTCCTATCCATCAAGGCCGTTTTTATGGCAAAATACACTGTGCTCATGCAGATTGGACGAGGGCACCGTCACACATTATGTATACGGTTGCCCAAATTACTCTCAAATACTGACTGATACTTTTCCAACAAACTTTGCCTCAATGGGACTTTTGGAATTAATAAAAAACAGAAATGCTTGCTCGGGGCTTCGTTCCATTGTTCAAGACCTTGTTGTCCTTTCTATTGACTAGTCATCTTAGGCTCAGTTTCTGTTTTTCTGGTTGTTTTTGGTTTCTTTTTGGTCTTTTTTCAAATCCGTTGGCTTTCTTTTATTGACCGAACTAAAAGTTTGGTTAGGTTATTTTTAAGAAAATATATAGTCTGCAGGTTATATTTCCTTTTTTCAAATGTATTATTATTTTGGAATTAAGGGACAACTCAACGACTTGTTCATTAGGCTAATTAGTTATTTTTAAAAAAATTAGGTAGGCGGTGTCACAATGACACGAACATCGTCACCAATTTCGGTACATCGCCGTCAACATTGGCGTCGTTCTTTGAGTAGTAACTGCATGAAATTGGCGTTTCATATATGGATTATTCATTGATTGTTTCTTTTAAATATTATACTTATAAATATTCTTGAATTTTTAGTTAAGGTTGGAGTTAGATTCATTATTTGCCGTTACCATTGGTGCTGGTCATTGAGTGGTAACCTCACGAATTTGGTGTTTTATATTAGAATAAAATCCTTAGAAATTTTTTAGTCATCATATTCATTTAAAATCTTGAATTCATGCAACAAGTTAAAATCAAGTTTACTGAGGCTCACTAGGCTAGGTATAAGCTGTAAATATTGGCGAAAACATTGGTGTTGGTTTTTAAATCTTTATGAAATTAGTATTTTATATAAAAACACTCCTTGCATTTTCTCCTCATTATCATATTCACCATTATCATTGAACATTGCATGAGGACTGCTGTTGGCCTACTTGGAAATTTCGTTAAACTCTCTAGTTGCTGATGCACGAAGGTACTACCTTACTAAGACGGACTATTCAGATATCTCGTTGTATATGGTGTCAATATTCATATTCTTTTTCATCTTGAATCTTTGCAACTAGTTCATGTTAATTGGGTCAGATACTAAGCCTAGGTGTTTTATGATGCAAATTTGTGTGCATTGCTGCTAATTTCGCCTCTTATATTTTGAATAACGCTGATAAAAGTGTCGTCAAATTTATCAAGATTACTAAGAAAGATTATCCTTTCTGATAATACTGACAAACTAAACTAATATGGATTCTATTGAGATTTTTTATGTTTGACTGTAGAAGGCCATTGTCTTGAAAGATTTGAGAATTATTGGCTTATTTAAAGTATCGTACCTCTACTGTATTATACCATTGGCCGGCCTTGACTGATCCTGCTATGTACATTATTGCTGCTTGGAATGATTATTCTTCAATATTGTTATATTGTTAATTTCAAAGGATTGCTTTGTTTAAAAAAAATATTTATTTTGGTTCCAGCACAATTTGGTATGTAGTTTACATAAGTGGAAATAAAGGTTGAAGGTGGATCTGGCGATTTTGGTCGGTGGATGGGTCCGGTGGGTCTTGGATGGTGGAGGCTATGCGCTTGTGGCGCACAGATGGTATTTGACGCGTTCGGAGGACGGTGGTCTGCACCCGTGAGCATTTTCTACACCAATTAAAGGGTCGACGTTACAGCGTTTGCGTCTGTAGTGGCTGAGTGTGTGACGGGGATTTGGCGTCCCTTAGGAGGTGGCTGCACTCCGACTTGTGTCACTTATGCCAGCAGTTTGTTGCTTGTTCGGTTTTCAGGAAACCCGGATGTTACCCAGAGATACCAGCAGGGCAGGGTATATCCTTGTGTGGTTACCATTGAAGTAGAAATCTAAGGCTACCTACACCCAAGGTGAAGTAGGAAACTCGCGTAGCATTTAAGGCTCCGGTGCATTACCTCTTTGAAATTTAGTACAAAGTGAACATTTTTCAATCATATCCTTGATATCTTTAGATATCCCTGGCCAAAACACACACGTTCGAGCCATATTTAAAGTTTTAATGAAATAATATTAGAGTCCTTTAGGACGTAGCATTGAAATTGCAGCTAACAAATAATTATCGAAAGATTATTCCTACAAACGGTGTACTTGTTCCAAAATATAAATTTTGTGCTTTAAAAAGAAAACCAGAAACTGCAATGTTTTATTGATTATTATGACTTTATTTACCCATTAACTTGTATGTTGTTGTTAATTCAGCAATTATTTGATGTGAAGATTTCATCTGTGATTGGCTTCTGTCTTTATTGCTTTATGTTTGTAAATAAATAAAAACAATAATCTATACTCAAAATAAAATTTTCTGCTAACAATGATGAAATTCCTTAAATTTTATGTTTGTAAAAAATATTTACCTTGAAAATATGAATGGTCGTTAGAATATTTCCGATGAATTTTTTTCCTGTTGTATTTACACAAGATACATTATGATTTCATACAAATATTGCCTTTGAAACTCCTATAGAAACTGGTAAATAATCTTATCAATCTAACTGTGACAAAAATAAAATAATTCTTAACGCAAGTACTTAGATTATAATCAACTAAAATTGTTCTGGACAGGAATCCCTCCCTTAATCAGAAGGGAATACTGCATGGGATATATTTTTGTGATGAAATGATTTATTTCTAATTAGCTTAGAAGGTCCTTACTTCTTACAAGGATTTTCTGAGTATGAGGGACTGGTGCTTATTAAATCCACCAAGTTCAAAAATCTGCCAACTGATGTGGTGTGGAAGGTAGTAGAAAGATGTTCTAGCTTAAATCTTGTCCTTGTCATTTGACCATGACAATGTGAGATCCATTCCAAAATAAACCTTCTGTAGCTTCAAAAGGGGACGTTAATATAACTATAATAATCGAAACACCTCATAAATTGCATTAAATTGTACTTTAATATATAACTTCTATGTTATTATTACAAATTTCATAACATTTTGAATTTATATGAGAATTTCAGCTAGATTTAAATTCAAATGATTTTAGTTGTTAGTGAAAAATTTCCATTTAAACTTTTGTTTCTGTTAATTTTGATTAATTTTATTTTTAGTCCTCAGTCCTGAGAAAAAGTCCACATTAGAAACTATGCTTGATCTAACTAAGAAGTTTTTTGAAGAAGTCAATGATCCAGACAAGAATGATGAAATAGAAAAAACTTAGCCTCATTTGATCAAACAACTTGGAGAATTGGGAGTCCTCGGCTTACAAGTTCCAGAGGAATATGGAGGACTTGGAATGAACAACACACAGTATGAAAGAATAGCAGAACTTGTATGGAGACATGATCTTAGTTTGGGAATAACAATTGGAGCCCACCAGTCAATTGGATTCAAGGGAATTCTTTTATTTGGTAACAAAGAGCAAAAGCAGAGATATCTCCCAGATTTGGAAAAAGGGAAGAAATTAGCTGCCTATTGTGTTACAGAACCAGGCTGTGGCTCTGATCCTCGGGTGAGTAAGTTGTTGAAAATAAAGCTCGAAAAATATATTTTACTGTTTCTTTGTATATCAGTTATCCCGCGTCCCACGATGACCGGCCTTCCCGGAAGGGTGTAAGACCAACAAGGATCGCCATGGAGAGGTATATCTGTTAGGAAAACATAACATTATATTTCTGTTAATTATAAAGTAATGAATAACCTGATATATTCTTTCCATTAATTCACTTAGGTTTTATTTTCTGATCCATGTAATTTTATCTTTGGGTCAAAATTTATATTTTATCTTTTTTTAAAATTTCTCCCTTGCTCCTTTAATGTAAGAAAAATTATAAATGTTGAAATGTTTCTTATGGCATTGGTAAAAGTCAATATTTTTCAGGGAAGGATAGCTTTTCCAGATTGCACTTATTATTATATTTCAATAAAATTTACATTGACTAAACACATTCTACATTATTACTATTCTTATTTACCAAGCAAAGCAAGGTTCTGCTTTAACTCGAACATTCGGCATTTCGTCTGTTTGTCGGTAAATTTGTTTGCTACGCAGTCTGAACGAAACACGTTCAACTTCCTTTGAATTTTGCATGAAAGTTCCTTGAAGCCATTAAAATGACATATGTATAAAGATTTTTATTTCTGGGGAGAGCAACGGTCAGCACAATGAAGACTGATAAGGATGTACTTACTGCAAATTAGGGATGTCAGAGGATCCGAGACCCCACACTCCCCTGTGGTTCGGGGAATTTTAATGCTATTTGAATTGAGATAATCTTACAGGAAGAATTGCGGTGTCGGATTTTTTTTCGCATTGTGTGTGTCGAAATTTGGAATCGCATTCCGGATTAGTTCGGTTTAATATCAACCTGGTTGACTTTGTATTATGTTTCAAGTGCAATTCTTTTAATACAATTTATGTGATATAAGATTTTTTTCAATGCCTCAATGTTTTGAAGATCCATCTCGAATGGTTACGTAAAATAGATATTGTGGTTTAAGTAAAATAGATTTTGTTCCAATACCGCATTCAAGCATAAAAAAAATTGAAAGCCTGGAGGGTTGCTAAGAAAATCTGCTATTTATATATAGTTTAACAGAGTTCTAGAATCCACACATTTTACCCGCATTCAACTAGATTTATGATATTAATGTAAACTTCTTTCATATTAATAATCCCCAACTACTCATTTTTCCTTTATAAAAATACAGTAAAATTCAATTTTTGTCAAAAAATAGCTCAACTTTTAAGGTACATGAAAATGATACATTATTTTTATTGTTTTATCTTTCAGATGAAATCGAAAATTTCAGTTTTACAATGATTATTTAATTATTTAGATTTGATTTTTATTTAAAAAAATTAATTTTCAGGTTTAAGTGTAATTTTTTTCAGACTAGAACAGATTTTAATTTCATTATTACACTACTTAGAATAATATCTTTTAAATTTATAAAAATTACAATGAAAAAATTCATCCCGAAAAATAATTATTAGTCTGAAATTTATTTTTAAGTCACTCTAAACTGAAAAAAATAACGTATATGGAAATAAATGTTAAAGAAAGTGGAAGAAAATTTTATTTTTTACATTGTAAAATATTTTCTTTCTGTTAAAGGCATTGGAAAATATAGTGTAGATGAAAACGTTAAAAACAATATCGACTAAATTTGATGTTTGTGTGTGTGATCTTATCAGACTTTTAATAAATCTTATTATGAGACTGATAATATATGCAGCCTAACTGTCTTGCGTTTATTTCATTTATCAATGAAAATATTTATTTCTTGCTTAAAATAATAGAAGACAAAAATATTTCTCAGAAAATATTATACGTATACTGTATTTGAGCATTAGTTCCTTGAAGCACAATATTTTTTCTGATGTGCTATTAAACATTCTTCTATAAATGATTAAATCCATATAACTAAATTGAATTGCTTTCGGCAAATGCCATGCCAACTGCAAGTTAAATTTGCATTAATGCTCTGAGAAAAGAAATCCACTAATATATGTTTCAAAACTTTGATACATCCAGATCCATTAATAACAACTTTGAAGACTGTTCTTCAAATAATAATAGCAGTCTCTGGCTTTGGATTATTTCAAAATATTACCGTCACATGCCAGATAATGTGTTTTATCACAATATCTTATGTGTGTATGCTGAAATTTGTAAGGTGTAATTTTTTTATAAAATTCTGATATATCTGCACCATTTTCTTCATTCTGAACTTTAATAAATAATATTTCAACTGTAAATAAAATATTTATTTTCTATGTGTTTTTACATTTTGAATTATATATACATTTTTATTTTATTCTACTTATCTGAAGAGTAAAAAGCAGTCTTAAGCTTGTTAAATTTACTTTACATTTTCGAAAAGAACGGTGCGGTACGAAACGGCCCCCCCAAATTTTTTTATTTCTTCACCGTAAACGGCCAAAACATCTATGAAGTGTCACTATTTTGTCGTCAATTAGCAATTTTTACCAATGCAACTGACCTTAAAGACCACGGGAATTTTGTCAGAAGTATTTCTTCAGTGAATCAATCATCTTATACCCAGTGGCAGATTTTGTCAGTATGGGGACACAGGAGCAAAATTGCTGTGAGGCCCCTCCCCCTACCCAATGTCGAAAATTCATCTTCGGTTTAGTATTACGATATAGATCGAATAGATTTTGAGTCAACTAGATGCCCGAGGCAAGCACCTCTAACACCTGTGCGAAAAACCGCCACTGCATATACCAGTCCTCTGCTACGACCTTTCTGAAACCGATACCCTATCTGCTTACGTCTCGTTTTTTTCACGTTCAGATAGACATAACCATCTCATAAAAGCACTGTATCGGGGAACATCTTTGTATACTGCTGATACTAATCCTATTGAGAGTCTGATATTATCTGCAGCTCAATTGTGTAGAGATTATTTCAACTATCATTGAAAATTCGTATTTCTTCCTTAAAATAAAAGAACACAAAACTATTTCTAAGAAAAAATTAATTCTTACTTCAGAGACTGAATTTTTGCATTGGTCCCTTGAACCATTAAAGTTTTTGTGATTTGCTATTAAGCATTCTTCAATATGTGATCAAATATAAATGCTTAAATTCCAGTGCTTTTGGTAAATCTTATACCAATTCTGAGGTGAATTCTAATAAATGCTATGAGACAAGAATCCACTAATATGTGTTACAAACCTTTGATATATCCGATATTAACAAGCAATGGATTTCGATTCGTACCTGCAGATAGAAGCAAATACTCTGAATTTCATCAGAACGCATCAAAAACAGTTACGAACTGAGCTCTACCATGGACATGCGGAGCATTTGGAGAACGCGACTCAAAACTCAGTCGTCAAAGCCGGAATTCCAGTAATCCTGCCCTCATCAATTGAAGGATCACCGCGAAATATGAGAGAAAGGTGTGAGGACTCAATGTCCATCTTCGGCAAATACGGTGCATCGTATCTATTCATAACGTTTACGGCTAATCCAAAATGGCCAGAAATCACGGAAAATTTGCGACCATCCGAACACACAACTGGCCTTCCTGATTTGTTGGCGCGAGTTTACAATTTAAAGTTGAAATCACTCATGGATGATCTGACAGTTCATGGTGCTTTGGGAAAATCCATATCCCATGTGTAAACAATAGAATTTCAAAAGTGAGGATTGCCACATGCACACATTTTAATTGTTCTACGGGCGGATGACAAATTTTCAACATCTGAGCATATAGATAAATTTGTGCGTGCTGAGATTCCATCGGCCCCTGTGGCATTGACAATCCTGAAGCACCTTTAATGGAAGTGGGCAAATGCAAAAAAATGTTTCCCAAAGAATTTCGAACTGAAACTACAATGAACGTGAGTGGCTACCCTTTGTATCGCAGACGCCTAGGTGACACAGCATTTGTGCGAGGAAGAGAAATGGATAACAGATTCGTTGTCCCTTACAATCCTTACCTGCTGATGAAATATAACGCTCATATCAACGTCGAAGTTTGCACCTCGCTGCGAGCGGGGAAATATATTTATAAATATATTATCAAAGGATTTGACTTCGCCAACATGGCTTTGACTGCAGGACAGGTCCAATACAATGAGATTGCAAACTACATTGACGCACGGTATGTCAGTGCACTTGAACAATGTGGTGATTGCTTGAGTCACACATGCATGACCGATCGCATGCAGTGATGAGACTGCCTGTTCATCTCCCAAACCAAAAACGCGTCACGTTTAAGGACGGCCACGAAGAGGAGGCGTTGGGAGCTGTAAAATCAAGACAAACGATGATTGAGTCATGGTTCCAGTAAATCAAAGCGATCCTGATGCTCAAACATTATTGTACTCCACCATTCCAAACAATTACGTGTACGATAGTAATAACCGAAAAAGGCGAAAAAGAGGAGGTAACAAAATAGTCGCGAGAATGTACATGGTGAATGCCAAAGACGTTGAACGATTCTACCTACGCATGTTGTTACTTCATGTTCCTGGTGCTACAAGCTTTAAGTTTCTTCGAACGGTTGACAACTTCATATATGACACTTTCAAGCAATACGCTTTTTACCGTCACTTCCTGAATTCAGATGAAGAGTGGGATCCTTGCTCACACGACGCTTCCACCTACCAAATGCCAAAGCAAGTCTGTGCTTCTGTAACCCGATTAAGGTGCTCGAGCTGTGGGACAAATACTCGATCGAAATGTCTCTCGATTATTTGCGCAACAGCATCGAAGCAGCTTCTTTGAACTCGGCACTACATGACATCAATGCAACCCTTGAACAACACGGATTGTCATGTGCTTCAATCGGTCTTCCCGTGACAACTGGAAATGTCAATGAAGTACAACCTTACAATTAAGATGACGAAAGAGAGGAAGCTGAACAAAGAATATCATCCCTGAATAGAGAACAGCTGACCGCCTTCGAGACGATTTCCAGAGCTATTGCGAACAACAATGAAAACTATAGATATTTTTTGGATGGCCCTGGAGTTTCTGGCAAATCTTTACTCTATTGAACATTATTATCTTTAATTTGGGGTAAAGGAGACATTGCACTTCCATTAGACACAAGGGGCATAGCAGCAACACTGCGGAAAGGTGGAAGAACATTTCATAGTGGATTTAAGTTACCAGTTAATCTTCTCGACACATCAGTTTCGTCAATGAGAGCAACATATCAGGAAGCATATAAACTGTGTCATGCAGTGCTCATCATTATTGATGAAATTACGATGCTCACAAAAGACGGTCTTCTTTGTATTGACTCTCTTTTGCGAGATTTGATGAATAAAGATAAGCTTTCTGTGCCAAAGTTATAATAATCGGAGGCGACTTCAGACATACACTTCCAGTTGTTCCAAGAGGTACACGAGCAGATGTCATCGAAAGTTGCATAAAATCAAGCCCGCTTTGGAGCAAGTTCACTCACCTGTCACTCACAACAAATATTCGCTGCTCTGGACAAACAGAGCACAACATGTGGTTATAGAACATCGTATCAGGCAATCTTCCTGAAATTTCAGGATTACCGTGCGATTCCATCGAAACATCTCAGCAAATGGTAGTAGAAGAATACTTGATTGAAGTCCCATTTACAGCGAAAACTTGAACTACATGGAAGTCGAACAACTAGAAAAGCGTGTCATTTTAGCTTCAATAAACAGGAAGACGCTAGAAATGAATCGGCCAATCATCGTAAAACTACAGGGTGAGCCTCATGCCTTTTACAGCTCCGATTCAATAATATCCGAAGATCAGAACGACCTGCAAAACTATCCACCTGAATTTCTACATGATTTCACTCCATAAGGTATGCCCAGCTAAAAATGAACTGTAGTTTTTCTACAGAAGTGAAGTATTTTTTAACTTTTTTGCAGTCAACTGTAGATTGTCTGTAGTGCAATCTTGACTATAAAAATACTTCAGTTAATTTGCAGCTAATGTGATGAAATTTTGAAGTAATTTATTCCAAAAATACCATGAGATATTATCTGCAAAAATACTGTAGTTTGTGTGCAGTAATTTTACAATGATAAATTCCAAAAATAATGAAACCTTAAATCTGTAGTAATACTGCAGTAAATTTAAAGTTATTTTATAGCCATTAATTCAGAAGTACATTTTCTGAAGTATCTACAGAATAACTGCAGTAACTGTGAGGTAATTTTACAGGACTTATTTTATAGGAAGCTTGTGTGATATTTTCTGTAGTTTATTTGCAGTTTCATAAAGTGATGTTAAAGATTTCATTTTTTGGTATTGTTGCATGACCCACTATTTTTCTCACTAAATTATAATTAATACTATTTTCAAGACTTAATTTAATCACATGGGAAAGCCCCCCTCAAACAAATATTGAAAGCAAGTAAATTTTAAAATTCAATACATATACGCATTTTAAAATCTATCAACATTGTTTATTGTTAATAAAATCTCAGTCCTAACTTTATTACTGGCTGAACATGCAAAAAACAAACCCACTCATAAATGTATATTGAGAGAGATCTAAATTAATTATAACCGCTAAATATGCTGCCCAATATAGAAAATCATGTTAGCAATAATTCAAATACCCGGTTGTATGACGGGTGATTCAGATGAGATGCTTGAAATAAAAAAAAATGAATGCATAATTTTTTGGAATTTAACCAATAAAACTCTTATGGTTTAGAAATTCGTTTTCTTTATTAAAACAGAGTGAAAGTACAAGTAATTGATCTAGAACAGCCAGAACACAGGACAGGACAGCAAGGCACATGCCCTTGGGTAAAATTCTGAGAGGTGCCAGAAACGAAACAAAATAATTGCACTTATCTTTCAAACCACTATAAAATGGAAAGACACATGAATTCAATTCCTAACTGTGGTAAGCTAAAATCCATCAAAACTTACCTGCAATCTCCAATAGCTCAAGATTAGTTAACATCTCTGGCAATTAAATCTATAGAAAATGAACTTATGCTTTATGAACTTAAAACCCCATAAAGCAGCTTGCGTTACAAAATGCCAGGGGAGCAAAGAAATTTTTGCAATACTTTGAATCTCATTATCATCCAAGTAACTTGTCTGTTTTACAAGACAGGGTCTGTCTAATTTGATTCATGTTTTTTTCTTTCAGAAACGTAATAAAATTTAAAACAGTATGGAAATTCACACACAAAAATTAAATTTTATTATTTATTAATTTGAAATAAGATTTATCAACAAATAAAAATGATCATCACTTTTATTGTACCTACACTAATCTGTTTTAAAAAAATCAATATTCTGCTACATTTATTGGTATGAAATATGTGACATTCTTTTCAGTCATAGGCAAAATCACATATTTATTTATCACATCTAAAGGTCTAAATGCTATTGTTTTGCTTTTACACTGAGCATCGTCATCTGATATAGACAAAATGTTCGAACAAAGAGATCCAACCTGAGGATAACACATCAAGAACTTAGTCGCTGGAATATTCTCCCCTATAAAATACACTTCACCATTTAAAACTATAATGCGATGAATTTCTACACAATTTCTGCTAGATAATGATACAGCATAGTCAGCATGAATAAATTTAGAACAATAATCCTTACAACTAAAGATGAGTCCCGAATAGCATATCCCTTTATAAAATTGTACTCTGGTTGATATGAATTGATCACCTAATAGCTTTAAAATTGCTTTTTCTTCAGTTCTCAGTAAATTACGATATGTAGGTTTTCCATATAACATGCAACTATTTATATTGGTAACCTTCTTTGTTACAGCATGTTTTGCTTGCATCTCTTCAATAAATTTTAAAATCTGATGATTTCTTATCTCTTGTTTTGATACAAGGACTCCAAGAAGCGATTTACTGGTGTAAGCTGACGTAATATGCATAGGTAGAGCCTTTGTACCATGATGTAGCATTTTCTGTTTACCAAGTGCATCTTGAAATACAAAACATGAATTTGCCCACAGAGGACCCCAAGCCTTTACTGTAGCAGACAGATGCAGTAACAAATGAATATTATACGATTGCTCTGCTGTTCCGTAGATATCTTGATGCCAGAAACAAATCTTTTTAAACAATCTTCTGCTTTTGCGATATCATCTCGGGAGATGTTTGTGCCCAAGAGTAAGGTTATGCCATGCACAAAGAGAAGCCAATGTTTATATACAACATGGTTTAAAATATGTTTTAGAAGTACAGGTGAAGTTAAAAAAAAATTCGCCATTCACAAGCTTTCCAAAATGAAATATCTTTGGTGGTACGTAATTTACGGGTAGCTTCATGAGGGAGCTTTAGATCTCTTATACGTATATCTAGCCTTCGAATATATTTGCCCCTTAGAGAATAAAGAGAGTCAGAACTCTCTACAAAAAGATATACGAGTTGGCGAGTTACACCAAGAAGTACACAGAGCATGTAATCAGGAATAAAACCATCCACCATGTTAAAATTTGGGTACAAGTTCATTAATACAGATGTACCTTTAACGCCTTTAACTGATTTATCAGTGGCCAGTGCTTTTTCAGCATTTTCAACACAGTTTTCAAATGAAAGTTTTGCAGCTACTTGCCCATTGAAAGGATCCCTAATAGCACACAAATATCGAGGAATGCCTTCAGTACAACGGCCAATGCTGGAATATTCTGATACGACGTCTCTCGTTATTCAACGCAATTTTGGCGAAAAACAGGCAAGAACCGCAATTTTTGCTATCCAAGTTTCGCCAATTTCAAGATTTATTACAATTGTAGCAACCGTTCAGTATTTTGTAATGACGTCAACAATCACTCGTTCTTTGATTGGGGGTAATCTAACTGTACTATGAATGAAGCCCTCATTTACCGAAAGGGCACTCCTATCCCCCCCCCGAGGGGAGCAGGTGGTAGTATTGCAACTCCCATTGAGAAAGCTGAAGTGTTGGCCTGCAGAACCAGTTCCAGCTCAATAGGGACATTGAGAATCGTCCCCTCGCTCAAACTATACAAAAGGAAGTTTCTTCAGTAAACCCCACACAAACGACCTTCAACCGATTCGCGCGAAAGAAGTCGCTGATTTTATCAACAAACTAAAACCCAATAAAGCCCCTGGTCTAGATTGAATTTCGAATTGCATGCTTAAAAATCTCCCCCCTTAAATTTATTCTTTGCATCATTTTTATTTTAAATTTAATCAGGGACGTGGCGAGCGTTTCACATCTAGGGGGATGCGAAATGCAAAAAATGCCGACACTAATGATGAACTTTGCCGACTTTAAATAACGTCTATTTTTTATGCTGTCCAATATACATAGTTCGAACTGTGATGTATAACATCATTTTAGATTACGAGGAGATTAAATATCTAGGAATCACCAAAGACAGAAGATTTACCTACAGATACACAATGAAAATATGGAGGGGAAAAAAGTGGCTCTCAAATTAGAATGGCAAATGGATTCATTAAAAGGAAATAATTTGTATATTCGAGAAAATACGAGTATTAGTAGTAAACCTTTAACTGCACGTGTGCGAAACTTAGTATACTTCTTCTTTCATAATTGTGAAGCCATATAGGGCAGCTTAGATAATTCCAGCTGAATACTTTCAAAATTCAGAAAGTTATCTACATTGTATCGAGCCGAATTTCAGTTTCACTCTAAGAGAAACAAACGATGAGGGGTTTCCACAAATTTATGCTTCTTAAACATGAGTCTCCGAATATTTGTGTTGAATTTTCTAGATGTTGAACATGTTGAATACTCATGCATACTTATAAGTTAAAAGCACAGTTTAATTTGCATTTCGACGATTACAATTCGAAGATTAACCCTCTGAGTGTTTCACACGTATTTCTACGTTGACCTTGGACAACCCCAAAATCGTTAAACACGCATTTCAACGTGTGGTCGAAAACACCCCGAAATCGGTTTGCACTGAATTTTACGTTCATTGTGAACTGTCTCTAAAGTGTAACAAACGTACTTTTCCGAATTTCTTACCCCCCTTTCTTGGTTTGACATCTTGATTGATTATCCGGGGAGAGCACAGGTCAACACAATGAAGACTGATAAGGATGTACTTACTGCAAATTGGAGATGGCACATTATCCGAAACCCCACTCTCCCCTGTGGTGTGGGGAATTTTAATGCTATTCGCATTGAGGTTATATTTCCGGAAGAATTGCAGTGTCGGATTTTTTTTTGTTTAATGTCAGCCTGGTTTGATGCTATATTATGTTTCAAGTACTATTCTTTTAATACAATTTATGTGATATAAGATTTTTTTTCAATGCCTCAATGCTTTAAAGATCCATATCGAATGGTTACGTAAAATAGATATTGTGGTTTAAGTAAAATAGATTTTGTTCCAATACCGCATTCAAGCATAAAAAAATTGAAAGCCTAGGGGAAGCTAAGAAAATCTGCTATTTATATATAGTTGAACAGTGTTCTTGAATCAACACATTTCACCCACGTTCAACTAGTTTTATGATATTAATGTAAACTTCTTTCATATTAATAATCTCCATCTACTCATTTTTCATTTATAAAAATAGAGTAAAATTAAATTTTTGTCAAAAAATAGAGCAAGTTTTAAGGTATATGAAAATGATGCATTATTTTTATTGTTTTATCTTTCAGATCAAATCGAAAATTTCAGTTTTACAATTATTTCATTATATATGTATTTGATTTTTATTAAAAAATTAATTTTCAGGTTTAAGTGTAATTTTTTTAGACTAGAACAGATTTTAACTTCATTATTACAACATTTAGAAAAATATGTTTTAAATTCATAAAAATTACAATGAAAAAATTCATTCCGAAAGATAATTATCATTTTATTAAATAATTATTAGCCGGAAATTTATTTTTAGGTCACTCTGAACTGAAAAAATAACGTACATGGAAATAAAAATTAAAGAAAGTGGAAAAAAATTTTATTTTTTACATTGTAAAATATTTTCTTTTTGTTAAAGGCAGGGGAAAATATAGTTTAGATGAAAACGTTATCGACTAAATTTGATGTTTGGGTGTGTGATCTTATCAGACTTTTAATAATCTTATTATGAGACTGATAATATCTGCAGCTTAACTCTCTTACGTTTATTTGAATAATCAATGAAGATGTTTATTTCTTGCTTAAAATAAAAGAAGACAAAAATATTTCTCAGAAAATATTATACGAATACTGTATTTGCGC
>BGPR01000693.1:0-51969 GCA_013235015.1 Araneus ventricosus
TTGACTGCTCGCAATGACTTGCTTTTCATTGTCGCCACAGTGTTTCATTCTATTTATAAAAAAAAGATCAAAGGAATTGTCGCGTCCAATAAGAATTATCAAAATAAAAAATTTCCCTGACTTTTCCTGGTCTCCAGAAATCTCCCTGACCATTCCTGGTTTCCTGGTCGGCTGGCTTACCCTCTGTAGTGATTACATTTTGTTTATTCCATAACAAAGGATCTGCAGGGATGTGTTTTCACTAAAGCCCTTTTATTATGCTTTATAAGTAAATGTGCAAGTATTTGTACATATATAATATATTCTATGTTTAGTTTATTAATACAGCATAGTTTTCATCATGTTTACCTATGATTAGCTTTATGTGTTCCTTTGATTAAATCCATTGGTAATTCCAAATTTATTTAATATTGTATTCAGAAATGATATCTGAAAGCTCCATGCAATTTTCTTAATATCTTATAATGGACCAAAGCAGTTAAAAAATGGCACTGCTAAAAATATTTTATGATTTGAACAAATAAATTTAAGACAATATTTAAAAAATGGCAATCCTAGAGCAGTTCATATCAGAGAAAATATTTCTTCATGCCCTATTCAAGACATCTTTAAAAGAAATTAGTGAATATCTATAATTTAATACCTTAAATAGGAACAATAAAATAAATACATTCTCTGCAAGTAAGGAAAATTATAAATAAATCATACTCAATTGATGGTGCATTGTATCACATCAATTATATTTATACAAATGATCACTTTATAGTAAAGGTCACAGATACTGATCACGGCACTTGTATCAAAATGACCCAGATTATATATTCTAAAGAGAAGGTTTGGACAGTTGTACAACAATACTATTCCATCTTCACAAATGATTCACCCCATCCTTAAGCAACCCTCTGTCAAGAAGGATCTCCCTAGCATGCTGCCCTGAAATCGGATTATTAGACCAGTAAGCGTTTAATGCCTTGTATAACGTCGAGGTGCAGGTATGTGCACCAAGTAGTCCTAATTCCTTGGGTTTCCACAAACCATTGATTGTGGGAAGAGGATGATCAGCCCTTCAAGTAAGTACTGGACAAGCACAAGCATCAGTAGACTAAATACATATCGCACCACCTGTACCAAGTGCTTTCTTTATGGGAAAGACTCTTTGCACATTTTTCTGGGCCGGACCAAATTTATCTCGAGTTAGATCACCGGTCCAAACTTGGTAGACCTAAAAAGAACTGCTATTGTGAAAAAGGCTAGGCAATGGCGATTTTTTTTTAAATGGAAACCTGGCGGAATGATTCAATGGCTTTTTTACTTTAGGATATAGATTCATCCTAACTCTTTATCAGAGAATTTCTAAAAAATTTGTTTATAAATTGGCTCTGCTTAGGTAAATTTAAAGATTTTTAAAAAAATGAAACTATGAATGATTCTACTATTTTTTTAATTTAGGATATAGATTCATCCCAACTTATCAGAGAATTCCTCTAAAATTTGGTTTAGTTTCTAAATATTTTAAAATACATCAGTACAATAAAATTTTAATGAAAATCAGCAACTAAAAAAAATAGAAATGAAAAATCTTGCAAACAATAATTTTTTTTCATTCAATTTTAGTCTCTAAATTTCTTAAAATCGATTTTAAAATCTTCACATACATAAAAGATATCAATTGTTTCAAGAGAAAATATTAGGCAGAAAACATCAGATTTATCTGTCCTGCACCTTTTACAAAACTGTCAGTATAATGTGATAAATAAATTATACAATAAAAATGTTCTAAAATGAAAAGCAATGCTTCTTACTTTATTTGCTTTTTTTTTATATTAATACTCTTCTCTTGAAGAAGAAAATATTTCAAATAACACTATAAATCTTTCTTTCAGCTCTGGTTTACTGATAAAAGTTTTAAACTGGCTGAAAAATAAGTGCTTCTATTAATTATACATTATTCCAAAAAAGATTCACATGTGCATAAACCATGACTGCACTTTTAATGATGTAATTTCAGTTGTCGAAAAGCTATATATATGTTCACTTAATTATTGAAAATAATATGGAAGTACAAGATTTATAAGAAAGAAAAAACACTAGCTCTTTTCCATATTGAAATAATTTCTTTTATTTTTCAATCTTATATTTAATTTCCCCAAATATTGGTACTGATATACTAAACATAAGGCTGAAACAACACCTGTTTTTGTTTTGAAATAAGTGCTTGTTCTGGACAATGATTACTATTAGCCTATTTCATCCTAAAAATTAATACAAATTACAAATATCTCTCATCTTTTCCTAAAAATAGTTTTAATTTTGGATTTATAATCATGGTACTAATGTCAGTAAACATATAGCAATGTAATTTATCATATTCACTGGGAATATATTTCTTGAAGTGCGCATTAAATAAATTTTATGCAATTCAATTCTGGTACAATCTGACCAAGTAGGACCCTTGTGCCACTGCAATAAAAAAATGAAGTAAATTGATGAACATATTGCATCAAGATACTGTTTTGAAGCTATACCAAGGCTATTTTGGGATTTGATGATTTATGAAGTTGACTCCTAAATGAATATATTTCAAATTTCAGCAATAATTTTGATTTCATTGGATCAAATCTTAAGTAAGAAAAAAGTTGCATCTTATACCAACTATTCTTCATCTAACACTTTTTCATTTTGAAAAGGAATAATAAAGAATATTTTACACAGCAGTACAATAACTGTGATAAAACAATACAATATGGTTTTGGTAACATAAGGTTACAGATTATTAACATGGCATAGATATAAATACACTGTGGCTCGCTTTTACAAAACATTCAGTTCTCCCACATATTAAATCTGAAATAAAGAATGTTAAAAAAATCTGAAATACAAACAAAAGCAACATGGGAATTTTTTCAAAATAAAAATTTACCTTTTATAAAAGCTTCATAAAAAGGAGGTTCAAGAGCTCCTACAGCAATGAATTTTCCATCTTTTGTTTCATAAGTCTGATAGAAATGGGCACCGCCATCTAGAATATTCTTACCCCTAGGCCTCGACCAAAGGGGGAAAGGATACAATTTAGAGCGGCTCGACCACAACCAACTGGATACATATGCTGATCCTTCTACCTGAAATAGATAATATTTTTAAATAATAAAAACCAACATGCACCTATGTGTCAGAATGTTATTTGGCACTCTATAGGACAAACTTGAATTTAGAGCAGCTAAATTTGGAAGTAAATGTTTGAGAGGGTGGGAATATGCACCTTGATGTAATTTTTTTTTTCGAAATTTTAATTAAACAAAAATTAATTTTATCTAATCTTTAATTTCAAAACATTTTTTTCACTGATAACAATTTAGTTGTTATGTAGGTTTTTGTTTTCATAATTCTGACATTTTTTTAGAAATATTTTTATAGCACAATTTGCAACATTACTTTCACTGTTGCAGTGAAATTCAAGCTGTTTTCATTCCTAATATTCACTGTTAAAAGCTAAGTTATGAAGATTTTATTTATTTTTAATATTTGTGGACTTCATAAAAAAAGTACTCTATTATTAGTAATTAGTCTGATATGCTGAACAATTATTGCTTGCTATTTTTTATCATGTTTTAATCTAACTAATTTCTTCAGGCATGAAAGTGCAAGCTGTTCAAAAAAGCTGAACTCTACGTGAATACAAAATTTACCACAAAATCAACATATATACAGACGCAAAGGCACAAGATGTTACTACTTAAAATACATACAGAACAAGCAATTAAAAGTAGTATATATAAAACTTTACTTGCTATTTTTTCTCTATTTGCACAGAATTTTGATTTTTAAATACCATACAAGAGGTTCAGAGTTCCTTCTATTTTCTCAAAGTTGAACAATAACAGATAGTATCATAACAAAATTACATACTTTTTAAAAATGAAGCTGTTTACTTAAGGGAGGAAAAAAAATGACAAAAGTGCCTAAGAATATATATTATCATATGCAATAGCAGATCTTTGTAACGCATAACTTGGAACCAGAGGTATGTGGTTTATAGATTTTTGTATAATACAGATCATTTCGCATATCTCTAAAATTACTTTAGTAAACATGGCCTATTATGCATGTAACAAGTCATTAGATTACAAGTTAAAATACAAATGATTTTGTCTTAAAAAGATATACAATTTAATTATATTTAATTTTCACAGAAATTAATATTTCAATAAATTAGCAGCAAGTACATTAACACTAGAGTTAAAATTGTTCTCTATTTGTTGAACTCTGAAAATAATCAAAAGAACTTGACATATTATACAATTTTATGTTTTGAGAATTTTCAAATATTGTGCATTTAATAAATTCCTTTAGATACGAAATTTTTTTGGTGCTGCTTCAACGTCTAAATCTATTCTAGAATGGCTGTTGTATTCTGTATTTAAAATATAGGAAATGATTTCTTCATCTCTCGTACGTTAATAAATTTAGGTTTATGATCTGTTGTTAAAAATTCCAACATACAATCTTCATACATGTATACTAACTTATTTTGAATAATGTTTGAGTTCAGCAACTTAAAGATTGTTTAATAATTGCAATACTTTCTTTAAAAAGCATTAAATTAAGGACATAAATATGAAATATTTTCTCAATGCAGAATATATACATATTTTTAATGGCAAAATTCAATGTTTACATCTAGTAAGTTGTGCATTATATAGATATTAAGTATAAAGATCTTCAACAGTATAAGCAAATTTTTAATTCTAAAATAATTCAATAAAAGAAATTAATTTAATTTCCTTTTCTTTAATTCTTTGCCTTTAGCCATCTTTTCCAATCTTCGTTTATGGATAAGCCTGAGCTTGTTTTCTCTCATCTTAATTAAATTATTAGTTTTTATTTTGCTGCAAACGCTGATCTTTACAACTGACGAACGTAACACTAAACTTACAGCATGACTTGAATTTGTGTTACAGGATTTGAAGCAGCAAAGGCCAACATACAGCATCGCACGTGCAATCCGCCAAACACAAGACAAATGAAAGTAGTAGTAGAAGTTCTTTGCATAACCGTTAGCATTCAACATCGGCGATAGCAGCTCACTGACGTGCGATTTCAACAGCAGGGCGTGACCTACTCGTAGAGCGATCGTCATTCGGCTATACAGGAGAAGTTCCGCCTTCCTCCATTACGCTATGTGCCAATCACTTTTAAGGTGATAGATACGGTGCGTAAACCCCAGAGAATGCATCTGTTTACTTTGTGACGGTGAAAAAATGGCGTTCGTTTCGGATTCAGACATTGCTTCCCCCCACATTTTTCGGTCACGATTTCTCGACGGTTTTGCATCGATCTCAGAAACAGCCTGAAAGACATTCAAAAAAGCGGATTTCCGCTTAAAAGCGGAAGTCTTTCATGCCTGTTTCTTGTTGAATGTGCTCACACAGTTCGGTGAATCCTGTGCTTAAAGATACAGTCTATAAAGATAGTTTCTCTGGTCCCAGTGGTACTCCCATTTCCCCAAGGTTGATGACACCAGTCAAGAATATCAGATAATAGGGATATCGAAGGGAACAGGTTAGAAACAGGAGTCTGTTATAGAAGAGGGATACGGGGGAGGGGCTAACGATTGGAATGTGCACAGATATTTGTTGCCTCTGACTCCTGTTTGACACTAACCTGTTCATTTGTATTTGGCACTTCGGACTGACCACTTGTTCCGTGAAATTCACTTTTGATGTGTTAAGGCCTTGTGGCCTAAAACATTGCCATTTGAAGAAAAGCTACAAATAATTTCTGAAATCAATCAAGAATTAAAGAAAGTTGTTTATGCTAAAAAATATGGGATTTTTCAGTTGATGATAGCTACTTTTTTTTTAAAAAAAGGGAAAAGACATTGAAGATGCTGTTGAAAAAAGTAAAGTAGATAGCAAACGAAAATGATTTAAAGGTGCCATAAGAGACGATGCTGACAAACTAAAATGTTCATTTTAAATATAAGATTTTATATCAGTATATAGTATATTTTATGTGTCTATAAATTAGTTTTATATCAGTGATTATTTGTAAGATGAATCAATAAGCACAATAGAACATGTCAGTATCTTAATACATGCACATAAACATTGGATGCACAAATTGACAAACTGTTTGTAAGGATAACCTATCTATAACAATATATTTTCTAGGATTACCTGTCTATAATGTTGTTATAGACAGGTTTTGCTGTATATGCAAAATGGGCAGCACCATTTTAATGATGGAAACAGCACATTTTGCATGAGGAATAAGAAAATGAAATTACAAAGTTACAAGAATATGCAGAACAAAGTGCAATTACATGTTAAATGATCCAGACAGTTGTGTTTTTCATGTAACTAGGACTTGACCATCAAACTTTGTATATAAATATTCAACCAAGATTTTTATGCAAGAATTGTTCTTTAAATTATGGCTGTGGAAAATAAAAGTACTTAGGTAAACCTGAGCTTTACATTTATTTGGTCTCACATAGGCCAAGACACCACAGCTATAAATTATTACTAAGACAATGTTGATGTACATACTGTAATCCTAAAAATGTAGTTTTAACATTAATAAAGAACATAAGTGTAGCTTACAAAGAGAGTTTTGAATTCGTTTTACACTCGAAACATCAAATTACATATACTGTAATTAAATACAAAATAGTAATAGATGTTTATGGCTTAACTAAAAAAAATCGTTATCTGAAACAATGCCCCCTCTTTAGCTCAGTAAACTGAGGTTGTAATGTATTTGTATTACCAAAGTCATCATTAATTGTTTTGAGACTATAAAAAATTTTCATTGCTTTCTGAAATTGTGAATTATATCCTTCAATAGCAGAGCTTGCAACCCTGATCCAGTCATAAATTAAATGTTTTGACCTTTCTGTCAACATAAACTTATCCCATTTGTTAGGTTTGTGTAAATAATTAAATAAAATGGCATTACTGAAAAGAGCAAAAGGCGCTTTATTTTGGCCTAGAATGACAAATGATTTAGCAAACAAAAGCAAAAGCTGTGAAAATTGTAATTTCACACAAAGTTATTTACAGAAAGAACCAATACAAACTCACAAGATACCAGAACTGCCCTTGGAAAGAGTGTCAGTAGATTTATTTGGAAAAAAATAAAAATACTATTTAGTCCTGGTTGATCATTATTCAGATTATTTTGAAGTAGACCAATTAACTTGTATTACATCAAATAGCATAATCAATAAATATAAGCAGCATTTCAGTAGGCATGGCATTCCTAAAATTTTGGTTTCTGACAAGGGGCAACAATTCTACAGTGCTGAATTTGCTAAAAAATAGCAATTTAACCACTCAACATCATCACTATATTACAGTAAAGATAATGGTAAAGCCGAATCTGCAGTGAAGATTGTAAAGAATATTATCAAGAAATCCATCAAAGATAAAGATGACATATGGCACAGTATCTTAAATTGGTGAAATATTCCAACTGTTAACATAAATACTAGTCAAGAATTCAAGCCTGAAGAACTGATGTCTCAAGGAACTAGATCACTTTTACCAACCAGCGACAAGCTACTAAAACCACAAGTACAGAATTCTGTCCCAGAGAAAATAAATTTGAAAAGGAAAGAAGCCGAGAAATATTATGACAGAAATCGAAACAACTACCTGAATTAGAAATCTGTAAACAAGTTTTTGTACACATACCAACAACATCAAAAGAGGATGACAAGTGGAAGAGAGGATCAATTGTAGGAGTATACAATTCAAGATCATATGAAATAAATACAGAAGACAATTTGTAGAAATAGAAACTGGGTGAAGCAAGCAAGTAGCAATGATGATGGTAACAACTTAAGAGAGGAATCTAATGAAGACACAACACAGAATGTAAGACAAGAAGAAGAGCTGGCGGTGATGGAAGAATCTGAAGATAAAGGAATGCAACGAAGTACTGTAGAAGGAAATACTGAGGTAGGAACAGAATGACAAGATCCGGAAGAGTGACTCTGAAAAGATATAAAGACTAAATATTAACTGTATTACTTATTAGTAGATTTAAGTACAATTAGCAATTTTATGGAATTATATAAATGAGGACTCTAAATTTAGTTCAAAATAAAAAAAAAGAAAGGGTTGTTAGGTTAATGTAAATAATTATATTAAGTGGCAACAAACTATTTACAAAATCTATAATTATAAGAAATGGCAACATTATGATATGGAGAATTTGTAAACAGCTGATAATAAATGTTTTCGCTAATATTCTATTCTATTTATTTACATTAATAACTTCTCACACATCAATAAGTAATGCATCAGAAACCATTCTTCAAATCAGGAATATAAGTGACACCCTTTTACTGGTAGAATTAGTATTCCTGTTTAGTAGAATTAGTATTAATTATAACATTCATCCAGCTCTGGGATTAAAATGTTTTGAATAATATCTTGAATTTTCCAGAAATAATAAAAAAAGCAAAATAATACATAAAAAATTACTCTCAATAAATACTATCAGTCTATAAAAATACTTGTAGAAACTAACTTTAGCATTTTTGTTCATTTAAAATTGTAAGAGATGGCACCACTAATAAAATCGTCTGTTTTATGGCGAAGTGACGTCACGTCGAGCGGCGGGAATTAAATCAGTTCGATGTTGGATTTTTCACCGAAGTGGTCGTTATAATTTAGGCTCTCCGTTTTCTGAGCAAAAGTAAATTATGAATTAGCCTGGTGCTATCTCGGAGGTGAACTTGCTCTTATGTTTATTGTTTTAACCCCTTTGTAAATAGTTAAATGTTTTAATTGTGTTTAAATAATAAATTAGTTGATTTTAACTCTCTATTTTCATTTTGCATCAAATTAGAACCTTTATCCCCTAGACACCTTTCCTACATACACTGTTTCTGTTTTATGATCATCTACCGTTTCATCTAGAATACTTGGGGAGGACAGACATGACATTTGCAAGATGTCTAATAAAACTCGAGAATCACCACTGTGTTTCATTATTATTTTTACATATATTTCTCTAACTGAATGCAATGCATAATTGGAAATATATATATACTAAATCAAGTTTACCATGTTAGTGTCAATCACTTGTCCTTTACCAGATTGATGCCTGTCTAATAAAGCAAGGCAGATTCCTAGAGCACAGATAAGGCCCCCACCTGCAAAATCACCCATTAAATTGATAGGGTGTTGTGGTTTCTTCCCTCCTAAAGCTGACAGAACACCTAACAAAAGACAGTAATTTTTAGAAAACTAACAATAATGAAAATGTATAGTAAAAAAAAAAAAAGGTACTTCCTTGTTAAATCAGCAACTGAGATATATTGCCAGGATGGTGATAAAATCTTGCCAAAAACATTTGCAGCTCTATAAATACGTGCAGTCCTGTAAAGTCGTGTCACTTTCTCCCGTATTTATGTGTTGCCTTTGTTCTCAAATTCGAATTGGTTTTTGAAAAATATTACTTGTTTTTTTATGAATAAAGCAAAGTGGGAACCGGGCAGATTTTTTTAACTTAAAAAACATCCTATGGCTTCACTAGCCACAGGAGCCTACACATAGTAGCTTCACTAGAACACTGAACTTAACAGTTTGGCGAAATCCGAAGGTCGCGGCAAGCAAGCTAGGTGGCCGCTTTAACAAGGAAATACCTAAACAAATTATCCTATTGCAGTTTTCATTAACAGAAACTAGATTTTTAATAGGATGTGAAGTATGAAAGAATGCATTAGCATTTGTCACATCACTATTTATAACAATTGTTACTTCAATCATAATATAACTTATGTTTGTTCTCCAATTTTGTCATTCAAAATACAAGTACACATATATTTTTAGTGTAATTTAAAATTCAGTTGACAAACTTGTGGAATTTTCTGTTTGTTGCAACAGACAAAGAGGATTATGATGTAATAAAGTTAAAATTTTTAATTCATGCATTTTATCTATAATGGTTCTTTTCTCATTAATACTGATGCATAAAGCAACACTATTGTTGTTAAAAGTGATACAGTTTCAAAACAATTCTAGCTGGTTATAGGTTTCCAAATTAAAACATTTTCTTGTGATTTTCTGATGAATGCAAAAAGAAAATTCACAGATATATAATTTCAACTTAATGATAAATTCTGGTTGATATAGAGAAATTTATCTACAAACATTTTATTCTGCAAGTAAAAGCATGAAACTTTACAACAGTTAAAAAAAAATAATTCTTATTTCAAATCATTTCACTAAACACTGCATGAAGATGAAAAATAGATGAAAGAATTGGTAAAACAGCATGGAATTGACAGTTTCTAACGAGAACTGTGCAAAGTAAATTCAATGAACATGAAAAAAGATTAAAAAGGCAAAATTGTTCTTGCATTCTCAATAAAAAGTTTACCCAGTCACAAAATTAATACCAGAAAAATAGTTTAATAAAGAATGTGACAACTTGTTACTTTTTGATGTATTTTTTACCAGAAAATATGACAGCTCTCTAAAAAAATTTGGAAAAAGTATTTTCCTTAAAAATATGAATGTAGACAGTAAATGGTATTAAAAAAAAAGATACACTTAAAAGGAATTTCTGAAGTCTATTTTTTTTTTTTTTTTATCCAAATACTCTACTTTTACAAATAATATTGATAAAATCTAAATATTCATATCTCCATAATTTTTATGACCGACTTTGTATTAAAAAGGTATAGACAATCTTTTTTTTATATCACTTTTGCTTCTTAGAACTACAAACATTATATTGCTATATGCATAGCCTGGTATTACAGCAAAGGAGCTATCAAGCTACGATAACGTGTTAAACTCATTTGAAATGCAAGTGAATCATAGCTAGCAAAATAATTTACATTTTATTTCACACTCACCAGATATAGCAATGTAGTTAATATCATGACCAGCCATTTTAGAAAAAGGGCCACCCTGCCCAAAACCTGTCAAACGTGCATAAATAAGTTTAGGATTGAGCTTGCATAACTCTGATGGACCTAATTTGAACCTCTCCATTACACCTAAAAAAGAGAAAATTATTCATTGATAAATAATATTACGGAATGCATGATTAAAAATATTATATTAAGATGGTATTGTAATATATATGCTGGAAAAATATATTACTTTAGTTCATACTTGGGACATTCAATTTAAATATATATAATACACTATATGACCAAAAGTATTTGGACACTTTCGGATTTTCACATTTTTAGAATTTCTCCTGAAAGGCTAAACTGATTGCCCTTGAACTTCGACCCTGTAAAAAAGAGACTCTAAATCGCATTTTACAGTGAAGATTCGGTCCTGAGGGCAATTAGGGGGCCATCTACAAATTGATGAAGACAAAAATTATTTTGACCCACCTGCTTCAAAGAAACCTTATAACGAGATGAAACTTTCAGCAATGGTTATGTTTGATGTGCATAATATTTACATGAATTTTCGTAAATGCAGCATAAATATTAGGAAAGATACAAAGGTTTACTTAAAAAATCCCAAATTTTCCCGCCTGTTTTTTGCTTATAACATGCAGAGTTTTCTGTTATATTATACAAAACTTTAAAAAAAAAAAAAAAATGACAATGTTAAAGAAGCAATGTGTAAACATTTGGAATTTTTTTTTTTTGAATAATAGAGAAAATATGAGTTGTTGGAGTTAATAATATTTTACTGTGCATGTGCGAGACATAGCGTAATTTTTCTCTCATAACTTCAAAGCCAGATATGTAGAACAACTTATGCAAAAAATCCAGTCAAATATCATTAAAATTTAGAAACATATCAGCATTGCAGTGAGCAGAATTTTTGCTATGAGGGGTTTTACCCAAATTAATATTTTTTAAACTCAAATTTTCGAATAATTTTATCAAATTTAATAAAGATTGAACATCCTGAATACCTAGGCATACTTATAAATAAAATTCAAAATGTAAATTGCAGTTCGAAGATTACTATTCAAAAATTTAAAAATATCAATTTGTGGAAAACCCCTCATTGTTTTGTTACTCTTGGAGGGAAGCAAAAACTTTGCTCACAGCAATGCTGATATGTTTCTAAATCTTAATAATATTTGACTAGATTTTTTGCATAATTTGCTCTACATATCTGGCTTTGAAGTTATGAGAGAAAAATTATGCTATGTCTCGCACATGCGCAGTAAAATATTATTTACTACAACTACTCATATTTTCTCCAATATTCAAAAAAATTTCCCAAATTTTTTCACAATGCTTCTCTAACGTATTGTCATTTTTTCTGTAAGTTTTGTAAAATTTAATGGAAAACTCTGCATGTTATAAGCAAAAAATGGGCTAATCTGGGATTTTTTAAGTAAACCTGTGTATCTTTCCTAATATTTACGCTGCATTTATGAAAATTCATGGAAATATTATGCACATCAAACATAACCATTGCTGAAAGTTTCATCTCGTTATAAGGTTTCTTTGAAGCAGGGTGGGTCAAAATAATTTTTGTCTTCATCAATTTGTAGATGGCCCCCTAATTGCCCTCAGGACCGAATCTTCACTGTAGAATGCGAGTTAGAGTCTATTCTTTACATGGTTGAAGTTCAAGGGCAGTCAGTTTAGCCTTTCAAGAGAAATTCTAAAAAATGTGAAAATCCGAAAGTGTCCAGATACTTTTGATCAGATAGTGTATATGTATATATTTATTGCTCCTACAATTTTTCTCTGGAGAAAATCTTTTAAAAAAGTAGAAAGAACTTGATTTTTTTTTAAATCTTGATAATTTACTTAATGATTCCCATGACAAATCTCCAACAGGTTTTGAATTTATGAAAAATGCAGTCCAGTTTTATATCATTTAAATCAGCTTCAAATAATTATTTAGTAAAAGCTGTCCTAAAAATACATTAAAATAATTTTACATTCCTCCTCTGTACATTAAAATAATTTTTTTTATCTATAAGAATGTTGAATTAAAAAGTTTCTTGGACATATTAAGATATTCTAACCAAAAAAAAATAATAATAATAATATTCAAAATTATTTAAAAGTCTAAAATTCCATTAATCAGTCAGAATGAAACTTCTTCACATAGTAGTTTAGCACAGTGATGGTTTCCACTCCCCATCCAGGCTTATTCTTTTAAGTTATAATTCAACAGCACCAATTATATTATTTTAAATGGTTTTCCTTTCGAAATGGACATCAACCATCTTTTGCTTTGCTTGACAGCTTATAAGAATAACAGCTTGCAAAGAAAAATCAACTAATTTCTTTTTTGTGATTTCAAGATGAAAAAAGGCTTTAAATGACAATAACAAAGAAAATTATCTTTTTCATCTGAATAAAATAGAACCAGGAAAAAAGCACATTGTGTTTTTTGACAATAATAATATGGAGGGTTTAGGATTAAAGTGAACCAAGTCACTGCTTTGCCCATTTTGCAATGACACAATCATGGTTGTGTAGAAAAGTTATCTTTTCTTCGGAATAATGATTCAAGTTCATAGTTCAGTTTGTATCCACCAGGTGGCAAGAACAATTAGAAGTCCACTGTTATTTTAAATGCAGCTAATCAACTTTGAGATCAATTTTTATCAGAAATGGACTTGGATCACTTTAACTCTGAAGCCTCTATATCATGGTCAAGTTCAAGTATGAGGAAGAAGGTAAATAGGCATTTTATTTCAATCTAAATAAGCGATGACAATACTTCAGGCAACTCAAGACTGGATTTTTCATTCAACATAAATATTCCTATTTGATAAATAAAACAGTCCGTTTTTATTTCTTTATGAATGTTCTTTCTAACAGCATTATTCAGAATATCAAGACACAACAACATATTTGTATTCAAGAATAAGGAATAAACTTACCAGAATGTCTAACATAAAAATACAACCTATGGTTTTGAATGAAATTTATATGATAAGAAAAATATATTCAACCGGTTAATCTGGAGTCTATGGTGCCGACTTATTTCCTTGCTCTTAGGATTGCCAACTCTTTGCCGCCAAGAACGGAGATGAGAGAACATTTGTTTTGGTTGCGAAATCAAGTTTTAACAAGTGGCATGCACGGAAATTAATCTTTTTATCGGTGTTTTGCACATCACGCTATATTTTGACTCTTTTCGATTGGACTGTTTTATTCATCTCTTCGATGTGATTGGTCAATTCATTCGAATTTCAATAAAACTTCGTTTGGAATTCTTCGGTTTGAATATCGGTTCAGTACTGTGTATGTCATTCTGTGTGTTTCGTTTCTCAATGAATAAGCGAAGCTACGAGTATTCCGCTATGCTGAAAGCGAAGCTGCTGATGTTTCTTAAAGTTAAAAAAATTTACCTGCTACACGCTTGAAATGCTGCATGCACTGCCAGCGGAAATTTTCGTTTTCGGAATTTTTTGAAAAACCTAGACTCCTGACATTCAATGCAAAAGCGTAGCTACTAGTTTCCTGCTATGCTGAAAGCGAAGCCGCTGATGTTTTTTTAAGTTAAAAAATTTGCCCGGTACACATGAAATTAAATTAATTACCGCAGGAACTGCGTGCTCAACTTCTACTTTTCAGGTGGCGCAGGAGAGCAATAAAATGGGCACTGCACATCCAAACAATATTTGGCGACTGCAAATGAAATTGCGCCAAGAAAAATTGGAAAGAAACAGGTGTGCACCGTGAAATCCAGATTTACCATTCAACACTGAAAAATCAAGTGCTCACAAGAAAATGATCAAAGAACAGAAATAAAAGAAGATATTTAGAAACATTTCCAAAAATATTTTGGAACACTAAGTACTTATTGATAGAACCTATCTATGTTCTTTTCTCTTTTTAGTTAAATATATATATTTTTTAATTTGATGGGAAAAAATGCAATCAAGAATGGCAGACATACGGTTTTTAATTTTTGAGATGAAATTTAAAAAAACAAAGAAATTTTCTCTTTCTTTGCAAAAATTGCTATTTGATCAAAGTTAAAATATAAAAAATTATTATTATGTAAGATTAATAGATTAAATGCAATACATAACCTGGACGGAATGGATCTATAAGAACATCTGCTTTGGAACATAATCTGGACAGAATAGATGTAGATGCTGGTTTTTTGAAATCCACAACCACAGATTGTTTCCCTCGTGCTAATGTATCCAACTCTCCCATTGTAAAAGGCTGAAAAAATATGTAAAACATATTTTAAGCCTGTCTTGAAATTTGAAAAGATAAACTCCTTGAATTTAAAAATATGGTATTAATAATGCTATTTTTTATCCCTATCTATTTATTTTGTAGGACATTAAAGTTATTTCTTTTATTTCTCAACTTATGTTACAACAGATAACTTCTTGCACTGTTTAAGAAAAATAATGGGATCATGAAGAATATCTAGAAGTTAAACAGTTTCATTCCAAGGGCTAGGAATAGCAGATAAAATATAACTGAAAGCACAAAAAATTCAATTAAAAAATGTCATCATTATTTTAAGTGACTCCCGATATAAAAAGAATAAAATAAAGTAAGTGTTGTGAAAAAAAAGAGAGGTCTGAGAAATAGGGCACCAGTGACAGAAATTTTTGAAACTTCTATAAGAAAAGCTAATTTTTGATAATACTTACTTTATCTACTCTAATCACGGATGCACCGTGATCTCTTAATATCATACCACAAAATGGAGCGGGGGCTAAACCAGCAAATTCAATAACTTTCAGCCCATGCAAAGCCATGTCTCTGTTCCGGCACGGCAATTTAACAAAAAAAATTATGTCTTGAAGTCTATATGTTTCAAGAGGATACAAACGCCGTTCATTCGGTTCCCATTTCTCCTGTCATGTGGCCTTTCTTTATCAACAAACAGAAAAGCTGCTGTATGCCACATTTTCGAAAGTAATATATCCTCTGTTAATAAAACTAAGAAAAATTTACACTGAAACTACCAAGAAACTTCTTCAGTAAAATTCTGTAAAGTTTTGGAAATTTCAAAACAATTACAGCCTGTTTAGTACTTTTTAGGACTTTACTTTATTATTAATTAACTGCATTTTCGAAAGACAATCGGATATTCTTTTCTTAACTGTAGCTGCGACTGAAACCGCTATATTTGTAAATAATCGTATGCGGTCTGAGCCTCTGTATGTCAGCAAAGATTTACTTTTTCGTCAGCTAAAATTTAACTGTTTTTTTTTTTTTATTATTATTATTATTCATTATCATAAACTGTGGAATGCGTGATTTTCTCTTATACTTTTCAATATATTTACTAATATCAAATTAGTTTAAATAATTTAATGAATGATTACGTTAAAGTTTGATTTTGTTCAAGTTTTATTCAAAAGATGGCTGTTAAAGTCCAGGAATCTTTACCTTCTAAATATATAAGGATATTTGTTGTTGTATCCTGTTACTGGTAAATTCAATTATATATAATATTTTTTTTGAAGACCATTTTTTTTTTTTTCAGGCGATCAAATGATTACAAAAGTAAAACCAAAAGTACCTACTGGTATAATATTCTCATATCATGCTAATATCGGAAAGTCGCTTGTTTAGAAGCAAATTGAGTTATTTTTTAAAAAAATATGATAACCGAGTGTACTCCTTCATCTAGTAATTAATTAGTATTTTTTTCACTTTAAAAACAATTTAATGAATTATGAATTTATTCTTGATTAAAGATTTTGAACGTATTCTACTGAAAAACTAAACTTCAACTGAACTATATATTTGAAATTAAATTCCGGGATATATTTTTATGAAATGTATACCGAAGAAATCAAACACTTTTTTAAGACTGAATGTTAAATAATCAAATAGAATGTTATACCGTAGGAAACAACAAAATGTGTACTGGCAATGATATGCTTTTATTTAGTATTTTTCTACTGGTGCTGTAATATTATTTATATGCTAATAACTTTAAAAATATTAATTTAAAGTAACCATACCTGTCATTTATTTTACAGACATTAAAATTATATTAAATATTTGTATTGAATTGAAGAAAACATTAAAATCTTTTACTATATATTGTATTTTTATTCATTTATCTTTGCCTAGGTTTGTTTCAATATCATTGGTGTTCGTGAACAAATATCTTCTAAGCAGTGATCACTTTAAGGTAAGAAGTAAATGTAATTTTTCTCGATTTCTTTCCTATTATTTTAGACATTCAATAGTAGCTAAATGTATGAAATATTGTCTACAGTGATAAATATCCATGCAATTTATTTATTAACCTTTTGGTAAGATTTGTGTGCATGCGTGTGTAGAATTAACTGAAAATACTTTCTTTGATTTTTTTTTTTGTTCCTAATCAGATTTTAGTACTTACCTAGAGTATTTAGTTCCTAGGTTGTTATTTCAGTATACTCATAAAATGTTATTAACACTCCAAGTGGTAATTGATTGTGAAATAATTTTTTCAATCCAGTTTGTCAGCAAAGGAAAATTAAGTTACTGTGGATATTTTACATGTTTTTTTTGCTGTCACACCTACTTTGATTATTATTTAAAATGTAATATCATTGCATGCAAGAAATAAAACAGTCTGTTTTTCAATTTATTCCATGTATAAATAAAACCTGTTGCTACAGAAAAAAAAAAAAAAACACAATTTTATTGTTTCTAATATGCACAGATTATCTTATTTTTTTCAATTTAAATATGTAATTTATGGCAATAAAATATATTTTTAAATTGCTTTATATGAATTAACCCTTTGAAGCGCACTACCCTAAAAAATTTTTTTACTTGAAAAGAGTTATATTTTTGAATTTCTATCACCTGAAAATAAAATATTTTCCAAATAAAAACATTTTTTTGCCTTTAGTTCTTTCACGAGAGGGTGGGAAGACGTATGTCCCACCGCCCCTGAAGGGACTGTAGGATTCCCCGACTCCCTTCCGTCATTCGCGCCAACGTTCGCTTTTTATCAGTTGCACTTGGAGCATATAATTGGTTATTTAGCACATTTTCTTTTAACAGCTGTAGAAAATGTATACTGTGATTGAAGTGGAGATCTTTTACCACATTCTGCATACAAATGGAGGAACTCTTCAATAGTATTTTTATGGATGTCGCTCCGTTTGAAAGCTTCAGAAGAAAGCAGGCCACCCAGATTCTATAAGTAAAATGTTACTCTCCTCTCTGGTTTATTGTATGGGAAGGAACAGAAATTCGTTATTAGTTCATGCGATCACTCACTTCAGCCAAAGAAATGAGACACTAATGACCGCGACTGGACAAGACCTGTAATGAAAACCACTGCTGTAAGAAGACCACCGATTGTAAATTATCGCGCAAGAAACGCGCTGCTGGAAGCTGTCAAGTTCAAACACCTCTTCTTTGAGTATCATTGCTTTACAATAGCTGTGCCTTAGGAAATACGGCGTTCTCTCAAAAGCAGCAAAGAACGTAAACAAGTGGGGGTGGGGTGGGCAGATTCAACGGAACTATTTCCTTTTCGTTGGACCATCGTTTCGACCTTCAATTTTGAGAGATACAGAAAGACTTGAATATTCTCTTTACTTTTCGTTCTTTTTAGAAAAGTATATTTTTATCAGTTTATAAAAAAATTCCTCAAAAGATCGCTTCTTGCTTTCAAATTTCCAATCAAAATAAATTTAGATATGCCGTTTTTTTTTAAAAATTCTTGTTTGCATTTACAGATTTTTTTTGTTTAATATTATTTAACTGTCTTCTGAAATATATAAATTTATTTTCTGTATAAGTATTAAATTTGAAAGAGTGATTATAATTATACCGTATATAAATCCTTTATCATTCAAAAAGAAAGAAATAGGACCGAGTCGCGAACTTTTGTGCTGCCATCTACAGGCTGACAACCTTAGATGCGCGGTGGGACAAAATTGTCCCACCTTTTTTTCATCTATAATAATTGATGAAAAAAATTACTTTTGAAGACAGATAATGTTTGGAATATATTTATTGAACATTGAAGATTTCCTTTGCATCTAATATTTGTTTCGAAATTCATTTTCTTTCTCTAGAAATTTAAAGAAAATCATTGCCAATAAAGGGCATGATTTTAAAAATTATTTTCAATAAATTTGAGTAAATTCTCAATGGTACTGCAATTTTTTTTAAAAGTAAGAGGTCTTGAAATATCCAATAAAACAATTTTTATAATAAAACACCTTATACAAGTTTATGAAAAAAAATCTTAAAGAAGGTGGGACAGACGGTGTCCCACCGCCCCTCAAAGGGTTAAGGAGATTATTTGATTTATAAGAATTTTTTCTCCCGTTTCTTTTTTTTTTTTCTTTTTCTTCCCTCCCTCTTATATGGAATTCATTGTTGTGAAAATTTAAAAAAAAAGAATTGAATTTAATTAAAAATTTGTGTGATTTGTTTCAAATCTACTCTAAGCAAAAGCTAAAATCAGTAATGTTTTTATGAAATGCATTATAGTGGGCTTGTATTCTATCATGCATATTGATATTTTAAGGCCATTCTGTTCAGAATTTTTCCAACTTTAATGTAATACTGTTTTGTTTTCATTCTTTGTCTTTATTATATGACTTTTACAGTTGTCTAATAAAATAAAATATTTTTTCAGGGTAGCAGAACCCTTTATTTATATATCATTTGAAATGCAAACAATTTTATGACATTTATATAAAGTGCCTATGCAGAGACTTATTATATAAGCTAATTTTTTATTTTTCAGATCAATGCTCCACTTTTTGTGACTTGCTTTCAATGTGTCGTTACTGTAGCATTATGTTCTGTCTTGAGTTTCTTGGCAGCAGTTGTTCCATCCTTGATATCTTTCCCCTCAGTCAAAATAAGTGTTGGTATTTTACGAGCAGTAAGTATTGCTTTTTATATTTGTTTTTTAAAGAAAGTTTTGAAATACCATCTGTTCCTAATTCCAACAATAATAGAATATATGTCTTATTCTCTGTCACCATTAGAAAGTGCAATTGTTTTAAAGATTTTATTTATTTGTTATTATTAGTAAGTTTTAAATGCTAAGAATGGGAATTGTGAACCAGATTGGAAAGGAGGATTTTCTGGAATTTAATAAAATTTATTAAGTATAATGCTCTAAGTATTGTTATGCTCATACAAAATTTGACACTTCTTGATTCATAATATATAAAATGATTGTAACATATAGTCTTTGTCATTTATTCTATTGTATTAAATTTATTATATGTTTGCCTTTTTTATTTTAATTATTTTTTGCTGCCTTTTTTAATCAACAATATCTTTCATTAGAATTTCATTCTGTACATCAGGTAATTTTTTTATATTAAAATAACTTTAAATAATAAAAATTATTTCATGTTAAGAAATACTTGATTATAAGTTTGCATGCAGTACATGTCTGAAATTCATGCAACTTAGTTAACTAGACAATATTTGTAAAATATAATTTTTACATAAAATCAAGTTTACTTTAGATAAATGAGTATTAAAAAATGGAATAAAAAAGGTGGCTAATCACCAAAATGCTAAAAAAAAAGTCAAAAAATAAATAAAAGTCTTTCTGAAATGTCTCAATTATATTTATTAATTCTTGCATACAAATTTTTAGTTCGTACTTATTTTTTATCCCTTTGAATGTTAGATCCAGAGAAATTTTTTGTGAAGTGCAGTTTTAGTTTAAGTGTAGAATAAACAGAGTTGTTTTTCTTGTCAAATACTGCTATGGTTGACTAAGGAATTACTTATATTAATTTAAACAAATGAAAAAATTCTCGTATCATAAACAATTTAAAATAATGTGAGTTGAAGAGGAATTTAGAAATAAAAAGTATCTTGTGATGAAATAGCTTAAAGTGAACTTTTCTTATTTAGCATGCTGTATTTAATGTTTTAAGGAACTTATTGTTTGTATTTTCCCTAATATAAATATATTTACATTTTCATAAATGTTTATAATTTGTATTAGATTAAGAATTTTATTACCTTAGGTACTTCCCCTGTCTCTCATTTTCGTGGCTATGATCACATTCAATAACTTGTGCCTTAAATATGTGGGTGTTCCATTCTACTACATAGGCAGATCTTTAACAACAGTTTTCAATGTGGTAAGCTTTCCATGTTTTTACAGTTACTATTTTTGCTGTATTATTTACAGACTATAAAATTACCCATCATGGTATGACGAGTGCAAACTGCCTCTTCATTCAAGAGATTTTCTGTCAAATTTGACGTGTTTAAATAGATATATATGCGAGAGAAATGTTTAACATTGATTGAAAACAAATAAAATAAACATATGTTTTATGACAGAAACTATTTTTTTGTTTACATATTTCTTTATTCAAGAAAACCTCTTGAAACAATATTCTGTGTGAAGTATTTTTAGTTGTTTAACAATTTTCCTTGCACTTCCAGATGTCTAATCAAAACAAAGCACTTCTCTGCTTGTCAAACGTTGCCAAAAAATATTATCAAATTATATCATCATGATTGCAATAAAGAATCAGATGCATCGTGGCATCCAAACTATATCACATGCATGATATACCACTGACGCGATTTACTACTTTCTATTAAAAAACAGAAATTAATTTGAAATATATGATTAATATAATTTAAAATTTCTCGGGAACTATTGATCATAGCGAGATAAATTTTATATCAATCGATAGCAAATTTTATTTCACTATTTTAGAGCTATTAAATTTTAAATTAGGACGACAATTACTTTTTTAAATTTAAAATTGGCGAAATTTAGGTCTAGCAGTGCTATGGTGTGAATTTTATTGTTGGTGACCTCAGAGTGGCATCGGTTCAGTGAGAGACAGATCTGGGCTATTATATTAGTAATTTGATGATAAAATTGGTAAACTGGATAAGAATAGCATGAAAACAATTTATCCATGTTACTATCAATTTGTAGGGTAAATGACTTTATTATTGAATTAGTATATTGATTTTCTTGGAGTTATTACCGATTTAAGTTACATTATTCAATCTTAAATTTGAATTAAATTCAATCAGTCCAAAAACTAGCACTTTTTTAAAAGTATTCATTTTAGAATTCAGTTCATTAATACAGTTTCACTAAATGTTGCATTTTATTGCTGTAAATTAGTTTACAGTAAAATGTATGAAATGAAATCGAAGGGAAAAAAAGCTGTTTTTTTTAAAGCTCGAAATATATTGAAAAAAATAATATTCATTATTATTTTTAGTATTTGTTTTATGCATGTTTTGCATTTTTATTAATTCTGCTAATTTTAAAATGTTAATGAATTTTAATTTAAAATATTTAACGTAAAGAAAAATCAACACTTGGTGAATCTTAGAAAATTCTATGATTTTTTTTGTGTGTTTCCTCATGATGTATGAACAAATTTTTAATCATGAATATTTTTTGTGCTTCTTTCAAGATTGAAACTTACATATGTGAAGATTGTTCTAAAAGAAAAAAATGTGTCAACTAAATAGAAATGACTTTATACAACAAATTTTTCAAAAATTATAATCAGGGGCTCAGATACTGGTAATGAATTACCTATTCCATTGCTTATTCCATTAATTTATTTAATAAAGCAATAAAAAGAACCATAAAACCAACTCTAGAGAAGTGAGACGGTTGCTTTTTTATTACTTAAATTTTAAAAATTTGAGTAATGTGTAAAATTATGGTTTATTTATTATTTTTAAAAATTTCAGTTGTAACTTTATATTTTGCATAATGCGCACTTAATTCGAAAATTTTCTTATTCTCAATATTGTTTTTCTGCATTCATTATTGTCAATAAATGAAAGTTCCAATATTGCTCTTGTGTAAATCAGCCATATGCAATATGATTATTTTCTTAATGCTCTTATTCAATATGAAACCTTGATCACAGTTATTTAAGATCATTTTATACAATTAAAAAAATTGAAGATTAAAAATTCAAAAAACTCCAAATTGTGCTGTTGTCTGATGTAACTTAAATTCAAAAATGAATAAATAAGAATAGCCATTACTCAAGGCAGCATGATTCATTTCATGTTAGAAGAAAAAAACTGTTATAAGTTAAGACTAGAAACTGTTTTAGCTGAGACTGTAATTATGAGATTTTTAGGCTTCAATAAAAAATAAAATGATTATTCTGAAATTTTCATCATAGTGAAATATTTTTCAAAATATAAAATACCATAAAGTACAAAAATTATCTTAAAATAAGATTCTTGGTTTTAATACTACAATATTCAGATGATCTAATAAATGATGGATAAAAAAAATGTAGCTAAAGGGATGTTTGTTTACAATTATTGTCTTATACTTTTTTTGTGTGTGTGTGCTACAAATACTTACTATATCTTTCGTTATTTCAGATATTGACATTTACTGTGCTACATCAGAAAGTATCTTTCCAATCCATTATGTGCTGTGTATTCATCATTTTTGGATTTGCTTTAGGTGTGAATGAAGAAGGAACTGCTGGTAAGAAAAACTTTTTATAGATAAACAAAAAAACTTCTCTCTTTTTATTAAGTGAATCAATTGAATAAATTTTTTAAAATCTTGCAAAAGGATATGTGGTGTGCTGCAGTTCCAAAGCTTTTTTATTGCAAGAAATTCACTTGTTCATATGTCCATTGATCACTAAAATTTGTGATTCAATGTGGTAACCACTTAAGAAAAATTTATTTTAACTTTAATAAATGTAATACTTTTAGATCAGGACAATTTAGTTATCTACTCTCCATTTAATCTTAATATAAATAAAAGTCATTGTGGGTATGTGGGTGGGTATGTATGTGGCTATGTTCCACATCTCCTCCTAAACCAATGGACGGTTTTCAACCAAATTTTGCACACTTATTATTTAAGAGAAGGGGAAGACACTTATGAACTTTTCCAAGTCCCAAAGTTAATTAAACAGTCAGTTAATTAGAAAATAACCGAAATCGTTTTTCCGCCGTAACTTCGGAGCAAACTGTCCGACAAAAAATATTTTTATACCATCTTAAAGTTCAAATTTTTACCTTTTCAATGATACTAATTTTATTTCTCTGACATTTTCCCTTCGATTGTTATTAATTTTTAAAAGTTCCAAAACTTTAAAATGCGTGCAGACGATTTTGAAATAACGAATATTTATAGCTACTCCGTTGCTAGGCAACGGTTAGACTTTGAACTAATTCACCTTTATTTCCAGCTTGGCGCTTGATACAGTTGCCAAATAGATTTGGCGATTGCGTAAATCGGAAGGTTACCGGAAAACGGTCTATGAATCCAAAATAAACAAACCAGGATCGTCCATTGACGTATATGATATGGTTGTCAGAGTTTTTATAATAGGAAGGTATATTTTGTCTTATGTATTCTTTTAAACAGTAGAAGCAGATGACATATAGCATGGTGGATGATATATTCCAAAGAGCAGATGATACCATTGAGTACAATGATGTAATTTACAGTAACAGAGAATTAAATTAGTCGTCCAATTATGTATTATCAACCGTCAGAACTTTTGACTTCCCCTTTCTATATATAACGAAACATTTACATTCGTAAATTTAAAAAAAGTAGCAATTCAAATTCTTCGCGCACGAAGTCGCGGGTAACAGCTAGTATTGTAATAAATGGAAATATTCTTATTTCCGAATTTAATGTAAATTCAAATAAAATACAGTTTTCAAATAAACTTGAGAAGTTATTTTTATTAATATTTTTATAAGAAAAATATTAATAGTAATCAAAATTAAATTAGTAAAGGTAAAACACTAATAAATTAAATAGTAATACTGATATTTTCTTAGCTGTTGAGTTTATTTAAATGAAAATGGGTGAAGATTTTTTTTGTTTAAAGTCTTGCTGTAAGATAAATAACTTTTTTCCTTAGAAGTACCACTATCTATTTAAATTCTGTGTGCTGAAAAAAACAACAATCCATGTAAAGCATTTAATTATATTATAGAGTGTCACACTCATCATTTTAGGAATATATTTCTAATGTAATAAGGGCAGACATGTTGGATATGTTTTTAAATCAATTTCCATAATTTTTTTTAAAGTGTTGAAATTTTTAAGATATCTTTAAAATTGTTTGGATTGTTGTAGCTGAACAGAAGAAAGATATAGACTTATGTTTTATGCATATACACTGCAATGTAATTAATTAAAATATGCAATTTTAGGGTATTTTTTTAATTAGAAAACTCAGACAAGGAACTGAAATTAGGCAGTAATGAGTAAATACATCAGATATAAAGGAAATGAAAAAATTTATGTTTAAACAAGGAAAAAAAGATAAAACTACTTTTTAATTTGAGAATCAATATTTTAACTTATAGACATAAATGTATAAAAAATTTCAGCATTATATGAGACAAAAAAAATAGAGAGAATGTTTTTTGTAAAATATTAAAAACACATACACAGTTCCCTCTTTTCATTTTATGTATTTTCAAAAAAATAAAAGTGCATGTGTGTTTTAAGTGGGACCCATTGACCCTTTGAGGATGGCTGCACGCATAACGCCATGAGAAACCGGCACGCCCGTGTGACAGTCATCCTCAAAGGGTTAAAGTGTATGGCTCAGTTGTGGGTTGTGTGTCAACAACTAGTACAGATTTTGAGGAATTTTGACAATATTACCCTTCTCACAATAATAACCAAGTGCAAACTTTCTATTGCTGGAGAAAATATTTTTTTATCTGTACTTTTTTACTTTGTGATGATATTTGTATATCATTTGCTTACGCTTAGAGATTTCAAACTGTCCAATTTTTGTAAATATATTTGACGATTTTATCTTATGTTATCTGATTGCTGTTATGTAAAAAAAAAAAGTGATACATTTCAAATCTTTGAATATCTTACAGAATTCACAGAACAAATATCTAAAGTGCATATGTGTTTTTATTTTGGTTCTTCTAAATTTATATTTTAAGTGCATTATTTATGGAATACCCTTTCGGGTACACCCAGATTCTTTTGATCAGTCGAATTAATATATTTAACTGTTGATAACAAGTTTATTTTACAGTCAATAAGTGAATCGTGAAAATGAGTCAATATGCATACTAAAATTAACTTTAAAATATAAGCAATGTTTTGCATTGGGTTTTAACGTAGGACTATGTTCCTCCCATTGGGGTCTCGGGAAGGAATTTGATTCACACGCCAAAACGCCACAAAAAACGTTGTATGGGAGATCCTCTATATCTTGGTAACTACATATGTTGAAAACATAACTAATGTCTTATTTTAGAGATAATGAGTAACAACAGAAGTTACAAAAAAAAAAATTGAAAATCGGAAAAGAGTCGCGCGAGTAAAGTAGTCCTATGCTTTTCTGATGTTAAATCAGTGACTGTTTGAAAGACAGCCTCCCATTTTTTTTGTTTTTTATGTTCTTGAAAGTATATAAAATTAATGCTCATGTTGATATTTATAAATAAAAAACATAAGATTTTTCTTTTGTGCTTTCCAAATATGTGGAAAGTATCTTAAATACAAAGTAATTGGGTTCAATCTTTCCTGAATTATTCTTATGACTCTTAAATAGGAATATTGGTTTCTTTCAATGCATGACTATGTAATTCATTTTTAGGAAGACAGTCTTCTGGTAGAAAAAGATTTCAAAATTAAATATTATGTTTTTAAGTTGGAAATTTAATGGGGCTTTGTGAATGTGTGCATTCTAGTGGAAACTGCAGCACTTTAGTTGGGTTGGATTTGAAGGCTTTTCTAGTATTTTTCTGCTTAGTTGTAGTTTTTTTCTGCTGTGTTGCTTTAGTGTTAGCAAAGTTTTCCTTTGAAAATTTCTCAATAAACTGATTGCATGATATCTGTTCTTAGTGGCATTTATAGCTATAACAACAAGCACTTGTAAATATTGACTTAAAATTGAGAAAAAGAACATTTCTAATATTATGTTTTTGAAGTAAATCATTTTTTTAAAAAGTGTTTGTGGGGTTTTAAAACATCTGAATTCACAAATTTTGGCTTCTTTAGATTACAAGAAATTATCATTATGTTTATTTTACAGGTTCTCTGTCTATAGAGGGTGTACTCTATGGTGTTTCTGCTAGCTTTTTTGTATCTCTTTATTCAATTTACATGAAGAAGATTCTTCCTGTCGTTGACGGCAGCATTTGGGCTTTAACATTTTACAACAATATAAATGCCATTATCTTATTTATCCCACTGATGATAGTCTTTGGTGAGATGTCCAGCATTTTCGATTTTGAGTTGTTGACTGACTCTTACTTTTGGACTTTAATGACCATTGGAGGCACATTTGGATTTGCCATTGGATATGTAACAGGACTTCAAATAAAGGTAAGAAATCAACACATCTTTACAATATATTCTATAAGTATACAAATGAAATTGCAACTGTAAATTACAATAAAAATTATACACAAAATTTTCAGATTATGTAAGCATGATTACTTAACCTTTTCTAAGGCCGTGGGAAGTATATTTCCAACCAAATTCATCAATTTTTAAAAGCTTTTGGTTGTCATAAATTCTTGGCAAATTTGTGAACGAAACAAAAACCTAGATGCATGTGTTTCTTATTTCAAACCATAACGAAGTGTCTTGACTTGATAATTAATTAATAAAAAATTAATGTCATTCAATAAGCTAAATGAATTTCTTTTCTTAAATTAATCTCAGTCTCAAAGTTATTTCATTATACCACTACCAGAAAAAAATGGCCCTTTACAGGGTTAACACAGTTGAACTTGGCTAATTTGAAGCAGAAGCAACTATAACAAAAAAATTGATTTAATCAAAAATTCGAATTAAAAAGAAACTGAGTTTAAATATGAGTACAGCAAGAGAAAACGACAATTTTAAAACTAAAAATGGCAGTAACAGTTTATTTTTAACAGTTTTAATAACAATAAATAAACAATATATCATTTTAATAAATAAAATGGTAATAAAAATTTCTAATAATTTGATTAAATATGTAAGAAATTTTAATAAACACTATGCAACA
Organism: Araneus ventricosus; assembly: GCA_013235015.1. Taxonomy (NCBI): domain Eukaryota; kingdom Metazoa; phylum Arthropoda; class Arachnida; order Araneae; family Araneidae; genus Araneus; species Araneus ventricosus. The sequence continues at coordinate 27,901 of BGPR01000693.1, forward strand.
GTTTGACTCCAATTGTACAATAAAACTTTACCGAAACAGTACAGTTCACATCTAGCATGTTCAAAGTTCTTTAAAAAAAAAGTGAGAGATTTTTTATTGCTTTTTTGATTAAATACATTGTATAGTAATAAAGTCCTTGACTGAGTTAACATTATTCACTTATGATCACCAAGAACCCAGTGTATGGACACATTTAATTAACAAAACATTTTCAGCAATAAAAAGAATTTTTTACAATTTTTAGTTTTTATTTCAAATTAACCAAAATAAATTTGAATTATAGATGATATTTTAACATTATGTGAATAAGAAATTCAATTTACCAAGGAATTCAAATTAAAAGCATTTGAATTATCCAAATTTCACTCTATCTTGGTGGTGTGCAATCCGTGGGTTGAGGGAATATGTTTGTGGGCCGCTAAATCCAAATGTTATAAGCCTTATAACATTTATTTAACAATAAAAACTACACTGAAGAGCCAGAAAAACTGGTACAGGCATGCGTTTGCAAATAACGGGAGTATGCAACCAATCATCGTAATCCGATGCGGTCGGCAACGCCTATATAAGACAACAGATGTCTGACAAATGTATTAGATTGGTTCCTGCTGTTGCAATGTCAGGTTATCAAGATTTAAGTGACTTTGAATGTGGCATTATAATTGGTGCACGAGAGATGGGTCATAGCATCTCCGAAGTAGCGATGAAATTTGGATTTTCGCGTATAACCATTTCACGAGTGTACCGTGAATATCAGGTATCCGGTAAAAGATCAAATTTCCATCATCGGTGAGGCCAGAAAAAGACCTTGAAAGAACTGGACCATTGACGTCAGACGCGAATCCTTAAGCGAGATAGGCGTGCAATACTTCCTCAAATTGCCATGGATTTCAATGATGGGGCATCTACAAGTGTCAGAGTGCGAACTGTTCAAAAGACCGTTATTAATATGGGCTCTTAGAGCCAAAGGCCCACTCGTGTACCGTTGTTGACTGCATGATACAATGCTTTACGCCTCTCCTGGGCCCGACAACACTACTATTGGACTGCTGATGATTGGAAACACGTTGCCTGGTCTGACGAGTCTCGTTTCCAATTGTATCGGACGGATACATGTGTACGAGTATGGAGACAACATCAATATTGGATAATCCATCCTGTTTGTCAATAGGGGACTGTTCAATCTGGTGGAGCCACTGTGATGGTATGGAACGTGTGCTGTTGGCGTGATATGCGACCTCTGATACGTTTAGAGACAACTCTGACAGGTACTTAAGCACTTACACTCATTCATGTCCATGGTGCATTCCGACGAATTGGGACAATTCCAGCATGACAATGCGACACCCGATGCGTCGAGAGTTGCTACCAAGTGGCTCCAGGAGCACTCTTCTGACTTTAAACATTGGCCACTTAAACATGAACATTATTGAAGATATCTGGGATGCCTTGCTACATGTTGTTGAGAAGAATCTCCACCACCTCGCACTTCTATGGATTTGTTAACTGCCCTGCAGGATTCATGGTGTGAATTTCCTCCAGATATTAGTCGAGTCCATGCCACTTCATTTTGCGCCACTTCTGCGTGCTCATGGGGGCTCGACACGATATTAGGAAGGTGTACCACTTTTTTGGCTCTTCAGTGTATAACCCTGTTCTTCAAAAAAGTCAGGGTAGCGACAGAACCGGGAAATCAGGAAAAAGTCAGGAAATTTTATCGATCTGGAAAAAGTCAAGGAAATTCCTAAAAATATATAAAAATCGGGGGAAATTAATAGTTATTTGTTACTTGAGTTATTATCTATAAATTAGTATCTTATATCTAGCATTATTTGTAATAATAAATGGAATTTTAAAAAAACATTCATTTATAAAAGCATAAGTTTTTGATTAGAGCAATTAATTGCTTATGATTTGTTAAAGAATAAAGATTTGAAGTAATATTTTGGCAGTTTCTCTTGTTTAAATCTTTGCTAAAATATATATTATTAGGTGCGTATAATTATAGTATTTTTATATTTATGCTGCAACATGTTATTCTGGTATTCGTGGAAAAAGCATTAATTAGTTATTGAACTGTTTTAAACTTTTGAGCAAAGATCATAATAACCTTTACTGTTAACATAATTTAACATGTGTTGCAAAGAGTAGTTTTAATGTTTCTTAGAATTCTTATGCAGTTTTACAGGGTTCGTACACTCCTTAACAACTCCTTGAAAACTATTTTCATTTTCAAGCACTATGGAAAATCCTTGAATTTCGGTTGTACTCCTTATAAACTCCTTGATTTTCAATTTTTAACATTTCTTTTATTAAATATGTAGTAAGTTTCACTGATAGAAAGGATTCGAAATCACTGCCGTATCAATTACCCAGTATTTTGCGTTGCTCTTTCTACGATTTGATGTTCATCTCCTATCCAAAATTTAAAATTGGTCTTAAGTGCCAACCAGTAATAAACAAAACAATAGAATGGTGCAAATTGAGAATGTTATTTCTCAAGGATTATTTCGAAAAATAAACTGTATTTCTTTAAATTGTAACATATGGTTTGTTGTAAAGGAGGAGTTGAAGGAAAATAGATACTATTAATTAATTTTAGCTAAATTAGTTTTAAAAATCAAGAAATTTTGTTAACTTTATTTTCTTCATTTACTATTTTATAAGCAATAAAAATGCCAAAATACAGTTTCTAATATCTAAATCCATGTCTCTCCTTGCACCTCTATATTTTAAATACTGGATCACTGTGCACTACATAAGGTGCACAGTGAGGCATGGAAATTCTTTAAGAATTTAAATTCTAAAACAAATCAATGGAAATAGTTTTTTTATTTGAAAAATGGTAAATCATCTATCCTATTAATTCGAATGGTATGTAATGAACTATTTGAACTTTTGGGGTAGTTGTATAATTTTATAAAAAATTGTGTGTCTAAGCGGCACCACTCTACTTTCATATAAATAGATTTAGCATGGCATTCTTGGATAAATCAGGTAAAGCAATATAAATTTTAAAGTATTTAGTAAAAACTTATAAAAAAATAAATAGAACCACATTTATTTGAGTTATTAGCAATGTTTTAAAAACTCTCAATATAATTTTTGTGTACTTTACAAAGGGAATTCTTTTTCATGCATAAATCAGGGTGCGAAGTGAGAAATTGCTGCAAAAATTAAGCACTTTTAAAGACTTTTTAAGCATCTTATCCAAAAAAATTAAGCACCTTCATACAAGCATGCATACGTAGAACCACATATTCTCTAAGCATAGGATGTTTTCTGTTTTATAATACTGCATAGTTTTTATTGAAAATTTTTTTAAATGTATATTTTTTAATTTTAAACATGCATTTTTTTATTTTAATATTTATTTCTGTATTTGGAAAAGGCCTTCTATTGTAAAATAAAGGATGCCTTTTTTATTTGACCAAAAAATAAAAATGATAATGCAAACTGTCACTACCAAAAATAAAAAACTTTTACAAGATTAACAATAAAAATCTCTGACTTTTTTCAACTTTTCTTAAATTTAACAAATTACCAGTTAATTTGGATTACCAATTAATTTGCCCCTTCGGGATAACCATTCCAGTACTTCAAACATACGACGGTGGAAAAAAAAGTCATAATTATCCAGTCAACGAAGGGTTTGAAAAAAATATTGAATCAAATAGTTTTGAAAATTTGTAAACATGTTTGCGAGGCGCTCCTGATAAACTTTTTAAAAGTCCCTGGTCGTGGGAGATGAGCTTGTGCCACCATCTTGGATTTCATCCCCCTTTTTAGTTTTTTTCTTGAATATCTCAAAAACTGTTCAGTTTTCAAATTACAATTGATTTAACAAATTAAAGAGCGTAAAATTACCTACAAATATATGACTTTATGTTTCTTCTGTTTTTAATAGTTTCTGAGGTAATGAGTATCAAAGTTTGCAGCCAACTTGGATTTTATCCCCCCCCCCTTTTTAGTTTTTCTTGAATATCTCGAAAACTATTAAAACTAGAAGAAAAATAAAAGCACGAATTTGTAGGGAATTTTATGATCATTAATTTATTGTATTACATGTTGAATTGAAAACTGAATAGTTTTTGAGATATTCATAAAAGACTAAAAAAGGGGGATGAAATCCAAGATGCCGAAAAACTTTAAGACCCATTATCTCAGAAACTAGTAAAGCTAGAAGACCAATAAGTGTGTTTATTCGTAGGGAATTTCACGAACTTTAATTTGTTAAATCAGTTGTAATTTGAAAATTGAATAGATTTCGAGAAATCCAAGACTGGACTATAAGCGTTATCTTAACATATGTGGACACCCCTGGATCTATCTAACCCTGGATTCCTTCTCGAATTCTTCCCTTTCGTCGGTTTTTATTCTTGGTAGGTCCGGTATTCCTTTCTTGATACATCTGGTAAACAAAGCTTTATGACTATGCTTTCGATTTATCGTATTCAACGTCAGAGGAAACAAAAAAGAATGTTTTCTTTGCACTTCTTGAGAAAATTAAGCACTTTTTAAGGACCTTTTTTCAAAATTAAGCACTTTTAAGGTGCTTAAAAATGGTTTTCAAATGTAAGCACTTTTCATGACGCTACGCACCCTGTAAATATTGACTCCTTGAAAATTTTGAAAATACTCCTTGAGTAAGAACCCTGTTTTAGAAGCAAAGTATTTTGTTAAAATTTCCAGTATTTTTTACATACAAGAAATGTAATATACTGTTTAAATAGACTTTCATAAAAATATATTTTTTTCATATTAAATAACTGGTAAAAGTGTTTTTAATAATGTATATTGTACACATACAGTGATTCTGAGTAGGGAGAAAGCCAGGAAACTAATATCATTGGTAGCCATAAATCAGGGAAATGTTGCAAGTTTAGTGAGAGAAATGTTGTAAGTTTAGTGAGGGAAATTTTTTTTTTCACAGTTTCTGTAGCCACCCTGAACATGATCACGACCCCCAGAGGGGCCACTGAAAAAATTTTACCCAAAGTGAGGGGGGTCAGAAATGAAGATAGTTTGCACACCGCTGCTCTTTCCAGATTGAATTAGTTGATTAATATTATTATAAGTGTGCTTTACTTGATTTTTGTAGGTGACTTCTCCACTTACACATAACATCAGTGGAACAGCCAAAGCCTGTGCTCAGACAGTTGTTGCAGTGATGTGGTTCAATGAAAAGAAATCTACCCTCTGGTGGCTCAGCAACTCAATGGTTCTTCTGGGGTCTGCTGCTTACACAAGAGTTCGCCAATTAGAAATGATGGTGGAGCATCAGAAAGCAAAACAAAGGAGAGATGTTGAGAGCAACATTGGAGAGAAACCTTCCATAAAGGACTAATGCTTGTTAAGTTACTGATTTTTATTATTAAATATAGGAAGGCTTATAAAAGAATTAATGGTGGTGTGTGAACTAATTTTTTTAGTATATTGGTGATGTATACAGAATCAAATGAATCGCATGTTAATTTTCGTTTGTCACTGAATTTAAAAAATACTTGCTATTAGTTTGAAGTATTTTTCGTTATGGGGACAATATTTCATAATTTGTTATTGATTATGTCATTTTTAAAAGATACTGAAATGACATTTTTTTTGTATGTTTTTCATTGGACTATAAAAATACTTGCTATTTGTTTGAAGTGTTTTTTATTGTGGGGACATGATTTCATAATTTGTGACTGATCAAGCCATTTTTACCAGGTAAAACAAAGAAATTGATATCCTTTTTTGTACTTTTTCTAATTTCTCATGTCAAATAGCTATTTTATTGACAATTATGTACAAATTAATGTTATAATAAAATGTAAATAAAATCAGGTTAAGCTCATTTTGCATCCATACAAATCATCTAAAACAAAAAGGAAAAATCCATTTGTCCCATAATATAAAACAATTTTTTAATTGAAAAGGCCGAATTAGCATAATGTCATCAAAGAACAGGATATTCATACAATGACGATTTTTTTAATCATTACTATATTCAGTGTGAAGTTGAATGTAAGTGAACAACAGAACTACGAAAATTTAATTATTAATATAAAAAGTAAACTTATTTAATATGGAAAAGTTTTTGTGTCTTCACATGAAATTTGAGTGTTGACATTTTTTGCAAAATCCAGCTTTTGCAACTTTCACTATATAAAATATATTATTGTTCTTTGAATTTATATATATTGCTTGAGTTGTTTATTTTCATATTCTAATGTCAATAATTTTCATTATTTTGTGCACCTGTGATATTTGTGTAAAAAGATAATCATTCCTGTTATTTATTTGAGTTAATCACTCATTAATTGGTAATTTGTGGAGATGTTTATGTTCATTCAATTAATGTTAAATTTTCAGTTCTGCATAAAATTTTATGATGTTAAGACTGTTACATTTTATATTGAGTAGATAAATAATTCTCTGTTTCTAGTATTTCATTTGCAATAAAGCTTGCTGATGTATGTTTATAAACTACATCTTAAACTGTCTAGCATGAATAATGTTGAATTTTAAGTAAGCATGCATAATGAACAACACTGCCATATCTATTAACAGCTGTTTGCTTGTCTTTCTGCAATAATATGCCATTGTTAATATTGATTCATTGTATATTTAGAAAACTGTAAATTATTGGAAAATAAATATTTTTATATCATTCTGCCATACATTTATTTAAAAAAATATACTTGTCTATGTAAAAAAAAAAAAAAATCCATTTCTAGCACTCTTATCATACTGTTCAAATGTATAAACATGGTATTCATAATAATTGTAGTTTTGAAAAAGATTCTGGTTAAGTAATAACACAATGATCATTATATGGGGAAAATTTGATATCAGTCCTTTGCATATTTCATGCATATAAATTATGAGTTGTTCAAAATAAATATAGGGTATAATAATAATATTTGAATTAATAACTTTAAAATATGTATTTTTTTATAGATTAAAAAATTTCATTCTACAACTGTGAAATAACACGACTTCTCAGTGCAAATATTTTTGATTCAGGATATTTTTTATACTATGTATAATGTTTAACAAGATTATTGAATTTCATAAAACTATGGTTCCATTGTAATAAAAATGTATACATTCAGATTGATTCTTTAACCATCTAAACCACAGCTGAAAAATTAGGAACAAAATTCTTTATATAAAGTTGAAGCATCCCGATTTCTTAAAAATCAAGGTTTTAATATTAAAAATTTATGAGACATTTCAGAATTTATAAAGATAATTCCTGCATAAATAAATGTTATATTCACACCATACATTTTTTGGCACCAAATTAGTGCATTTTTGCTTACAATACTAGGGAAGAGAACAACTGTTTGTTGAATCTTCACTTGTTACTAGATTCTTACTCCCGCCGCTAGCAAAGCAATAAGAATGTTTTTTTTTTTATATTAAAACATTTTGCCCGGTAGCATTTGAGATGCCGCAAGCCTCACATGCATAAAGTCAAACAGAAGGAACTGGTTTGTTTGGGAAGTACACAAATGAAGTAGGATAAATTGTACATGCATTGCTGCAGCATCTGAAATGGGCACCAAGTAAATGTTTAACTTATGTGCAATATGCTTACAAAGACTTATCAGGAAAGAAGCCTACCTGCTTCAAGAAAAAAAAAGCAAAAAAAAAAAAAAGGCAGCAAGTGGTATGTTTATAGCAAAAAAGTACCCAGAAATATTTAATACAAAAACAAATTTTAACTGCAATCCACAATTTTGATATTCTTGATGACTACTCTTGTTAAAAGTTTTTTTTTAAAAAAAAAAAGTAGTTAAAATATTTGGTTTTACATTATTTCCATTTTAATTTCTACACTAAATTTTCTGCTTGAAATTCCTGTATTAATATATATATATATATTTATATTAACTAAACAAATTTCAAGACATTTACTTAATAGTTGGATTTTTTTTTTCCCACATTTGTCAAGGTTTTTACTTTTTCTCAAGTGATAAATGAAGTGTAGAAGTGAATTTTCAAGCTTTATAAAAATTCTTAAATTTCCATCCATGTTTTAAATGACATTATTTTGGTTCATACAATTATTTGAGAGAGGGCACAATACATCAAGTTTTAATGCTACAACAGTGTGGAATGAGGAAATCAAAATATGATAACAAAACCAGAAAATGTTCAAGATTAGAAATAAACTTCATCAGGACAGTTCTCATGGCGGACAGACAGTATGCGACAAATTTCTGGAAATCCGAGTTTATGAAAAGTATCATGTCATTAAGAAAGCATTATGCATATCTACTAATATAATGCTTCAAACTGGGGTTCCAACTGGAGCAGCCAAAAAGTAAATAATAAAACCTGTTACGAAAGATTGCAGGTTTCCTTTTAGAAAAATGTGAATTACTGCTGTTTCCTTCCCCCTTAAATATCTTTTAGAAGAGAGGACACAAGTTCATTAGAGCATTCAAGATCCTAAACAGAATATCTAATAATGAAACTCAAGCAGTCAGTATGGCATATTTTCTAGCAATACCAATTTTTCACTCAAGATCCAAACATTCATTTGAAAATTTTAGCTTATTTTTGAGGTTATCAGATTCCTACTCAGGGCTAGTTTAAAAGTAACAGATAAGCTTAAAAGCAATTCAGAAAACAGCCAAATATATGTTCACATCATCAATCAAATTTGACAACACAAGAGTTCTAAATAGAATAACTTGAACAGAAATCTCAAACATTAAAATAATACCTGTATTAAAACAAATTCTAATTCATCTGAGAAATCCAGATTTCGATTTTAGACTTGGAGGAATTTTATAAGAACGGGTTTTTCATTAATGAATTCAAATGCTATTAGATTTTTAGAAAGTGATCTACTGGCTTTTTCTAACAATACGAGTTATTCTTGAAACTTAACAAAATATCCGAATTTTAAAGAAAACATAATATTTCTCACATGTAACAGGAATTTCAACTAAAGGGATTGTAGGAGTACAGTAATGTTTCATTGCGAAGAATAATACAGGGTTTGGACTGAATGTGAAAAAAAAGCATACCCTGGCATGACATTGATTTATTGGATTAATTTTGTGGTTTAATGGTTTATAAAAACGCAACTGAAAATTACGAGTCATAGTCCTGTGTTAAAATACATCATAAAGCACTTCATACCAAACTTGTCTTTCTCAAAGTAAGTTTCTTTTACTTATTAGAAGATATTTAGACTAAAACAGACTTAATGTGCCGTTGTCTAATATACATGGTAGCTTTCATGAAATATTCCTAATCCTTCCCTGCCCAGTAATGCCTAATGCCATCACTGTAGCAATCGTATGTTCCTAGATGGCAACATGATCCAATGAATGAATATTTTTAAGCATGAAGATTTTCAAGTTGGGCTTTTTTTTCCCAAAATTTTTTACACACAAATAATAATTTGGGCTGAGGAAGGATAAATCAATGAACTGAACAATACAACTGGATAATAATTATTTACACTACAGGGGGCAACAAGGAAATTTCCTGTATCAATAAATTCTGAAAATTTGAAATGTTACCATGTACTTTAAAGTTCCTAGCTTTTCTTAAGATTCATTATTCTTAAATATTCTACTTCAAACACATTCTGAAATTAATTCTTTAAGATGTCTACATGATTACATATGTTTAGAGTGTGAAAAAGACCTCTACCTTAAAATATACCAGCCAGATTTATATTTATTGAAAATAATACATTTGGGGAGAAAAATAAGTTTGCAAAGTAATTACAACAAGAAAAAAATGTACTTTTACAATTTTTTATTGGTACAATAAGATTTTGAATGTACCACTCTTTTTGCAGTGCAAATTAGATTTATTTAAAACAACTAATTCTTTATAACTAGTTGACAGCATATTTTCTACTGGAAAGTCTAAGTTCATGAACTTTTCCTGAAAATAGAAAACATCAATAATTGGTACATTTAAAGTAACTGAGAATTAAACAATTTCAAGCAGTTAATAAATTAGAGACATAACATAAGAGAGGTTTTAAATAGATGCAGCAAAAGAATGTACTTAATCCTAATTTTTCATACTCTGTTCTACTCGGATATTTTACTTGTACTTGCAAATTAAAAATTTTATTTCAAAGCTAAAAAGGGATCTTTATATATGAAAGGAAAATCTGAACATCCATATGTCTTAAATGCAAAATAATATTAAATTTTTTTTAAAAATCATGATAAAACTTTTCCTATAGATTATCATTACTATTTTTATTCCTTTATCTGTCAAATTTTTGCTACTTACATTATACACTTTTAAAATGAGTTTTTACCATAAAGCTTTTACATTTCCCTAAAATGCCATTCATTTTAAGAGTAAGTATGGTGTAGCTTGGAAACATCAAGAAAACAAAACCACAAAAAGCCAACACAAGTTTCGTAAATCAGAAGAAAATTCAACTTTAAACCACACTATTACATTTATAACATTGAACAAATTATTTCAAAATTAGAAATTTTAATAAGAAAACACACCAAGAGAAATGTCAACAAAACTACCACAAAATATACTAAATCAAGTGCCATTTTTGAAGAAAAATATGCTATGGATATAAAAACTACACTTCAATCAGTTATCTTTAATCACTTCTGTATCAAATGCTACAACAAAGGCATCAAACTTAGGCGCATAATGAATTTGTGGTCCACAAATATGTAACAAAATTCTTAGGAAAAGCAGTTGAAAAATGAAGATGCAATAAGAGCAATCAAGTTTAGGGAAACCACATTGCATAAAAAATAAATGGATAATAAACGTAAGCCTTAGAACTGAATTTAAAACAAAGTTTAAAGATTTTAAATCATTGAAAAGAAAAATTTGCTTTGTTTTTCTGCATAGATATAGAATCAATACCTAACCATATGTAAACAGAGGTAATCAAAATCCAATGCTGTTCACATTTGAAGGCAAAATTTAGTGAAATTGGGATGCCTGAAATTTCCAAACATTTGCAGCCATGTTTGAAGAATACACTTGAAAATTGGCATATGAAATTATTTTCATGTTTGGAAGAATTTAACAATATGAACAATTATTTTCAATTATGAAAGTAAATAAGTCTCGTCAGATCCAGACTTACCGACATTCACCTTAGACCAATTTTGAAAGTAATCACTATGGACAAGGCATCCCCCCTTAAAGAAGACATGCCAATTATCAGGAAGACATTAACTTTACCATGGTCTTTGTTCTTTTTTAAGTTATTTTCTAAAGAAGCACACGTTTCTATAAAAATTTAAGTTTTTGTTTTTTTGCGGCCCACAAACTTAGACCAGGGGTGGTGAACCTTTTTGCACTAAAAAGGCCTCACTAAATTTCGACAGTTGAGCAAAAAACTGCACAAGCAGAATCTTAAGGATTATTATCAGTGGTTTAGTCACAAAATAAGCAGTGCCAGGTCGCTCTAAAAGCAATACCAGAATGCTCTACTCTGGCTGACAAAAATTTTGCTGCATTAAGGACGTTTTTACAATTTTTTGTTATTTATTTCGCATTAAAAAAACAGTGCTGGAACGAACGGCGTTCCGCTTCCACTACACCCCTGATTATTAATTTGTAATTATTATATTATTTCATTGCAAATTGTAAATAACTGACAAGGCTGCATACAAAACTCAAAAAGGCCAAATGCCCCACCCCTGACTTGGACCTTGTTTATTTGGCCCATGCTAACATTCAAGTTCAACACTCTTGTTAATAAATGGTCAGTACATGACAACAGGCTGGTACACGGTTTGAAACATTTATGAAGCTTATATTATCATAATTATTGAATATATATTGTTTACCCTCGAAACATGGGCTTCTCAAAGACATCGGGCATCCAGAGTTCAGGTTTATCGTATCCCATTTCTTCTGGTGTCAGGACACCCAGTTCATCCAAAGTAGGTCTGATCTCTTGTAGAATATAAGGATAGATTTCCTTCACACGAATACCACATTTATCCTGAAATAAATACCAATAGGATAGGATAAGATCAATATAATACAATAGATGCAAAATACATAGTCTTATTACTTTTATTAATTTCTGTTTATAATAGTTATTAGAGCAAGACAAAATTGAAAGTATTAATATATAAAGAAATCAAAGGAGGAAGGGATAACTGAAAAAGTTATATTTGTAGTTAAAAATATACTTTAAAAGTTATGAGTCTATGTATTTTGAATGCAGAATTGAATTTCCCCATCATTTTTGCAACATTTTACTTTCCTGTTGCAGATGACATGTCTTGGTCATGTATTTATAAAATTTGTCATTTTTTGCTTTTTTAAAGTTAAATTAAACATGCTTTTCAAGAAATATTATACCATTAATGCTAAATGACTAACATTAATAAATTACCCTCAATAACATTGAATGAACTTCCAGAAAAAAACTAGTGGGAATGTTTACCCCTCAACATTCTCATACAATTACAAAAAATATGATTTTCCTTAAGAACAAAGCAGAACATTCTGAAATGTTACAGAATATTTTTTTTAAAAATTCACATTGTAGCTGTCATGAATCTAAGCAGAAAGACTTTCTTTAAAAAATGAGATGAACGTATTTTCTGTAAAGCTTCTGGTCATATTTATGAAATACTAGCAGTACGCGCACAGCGTTGCCCGTGGAATCAGAACTTCAACAAGAAAAAAAAAAAAAAAAAAAAAAAAAAAAAACCCACAATGACATGAAAAAGTTCTGAAAACAAAAAGATACAGACTATTGATTTTCCCATTTATTTTCCTTTGTGATAATGACATTTCAACAGTAGAAAAGCAATACAGAGTACGTTAATACAAAGCAATATTAAAAAATTGCAATGTGAAAATGATTATACAGCAAGCAAAATATAAAATCGAATCTGAAAATAATATTCGAAGTCATTCAATTGAAGATTATGACATCACCCTGCCCCATCAGCCAATGAAATTGCCTGAAACATTCCAGAGAGGTGTCGCAGGAGGAAGCCTCGCTAGAGGAAAAATATCTTTCAACTGACCAGAAAAAAATTAATCAAGAAAAAACGGGAAAAGATATTTTAACTGTTCTTGTTTTAAATCCGACAGAACTGTTGCAGTTATAAGCTGAAAAAAATTGAAAATAATAGTGTTATTAAAATGTTAGATGCAGCAAATTTAAAAATCAGGGACGAGATTGGAAAAAACCCCAAAAAGGTGAAAATCAAAATCTGAAAATTTACGAATGAAATATGTTTTAAGTAACTTAAGCATTTAAGCACAATAAATTATTATATATAAATATATATACATAAGTTTGTGAGTGGGTAATTGTTTAATTACATGCAGGGCCAAAATCAGCAAACCAAAAAAAAAATAAAGGACACTTAAAAATTACATATGACAAAAAAGGAATACCAAATTAACAATGAACTAATCATACTTACAACTGTTAGTTAGTCTACTAATTTTAGCTAGAATAATAGTAAAAAATTAAAAAAAAAACATACTTTTAAAAATAAGATTTTGAGTGTAAATGAAATTTTTTTAAAATTTATGACAGTAAACAATTAGTTATATTCTACTTGGTTTTCAACAAATTTTTCATGTTAAAATGCAGATTATTAAAAAAAAAAAAAAAAAGAATTTTCAATCACAAGGGCCTTTTTTCTTAGCATAATCTTGCAAAAAGAGGCGTGGATCTCTTAATTCTTTAAGACCACGAATTCCAAGATCATTGTAAGAAAAAAGGGGGGAAAGCGTATTTTCTTTCGGGAAAAAAGAAAAAGCAGAAAAATCTCATCCCTGAAAAATGAAAATAAAACTTTGATGGCAAAACTGACTATTTTTTACAGAATTCTCAAAATTCAGTAAATTATGTTAAAAAATTCAAAACTAACTTCATTAGAACGGAAATCGTGAGCTCTTTTCGATGGTGTCTATTTTTTTCGTACAATTACTCAAAACCATTCCATTTAGAAATTAATGCGAAAAATCGACCAAAACATTAAATAAAAAATTTTCTATATTAAATTTTAAAATTCCGGCTTCGAGGTGCATTGAGTCACCATTAAGACTACCAGTAAGCCAAATTTCAAGGCTGTAAGTACGATAGATTCGTCTGGACATCGTGCACAAACGAATATTGCCTTTTATAAGTATAGATTTAGCAATCATAATTAATAAACCAAAATATAAATATATAACTGTTTTTCAATATATTCATTCCACAAGAAATCTGTATTCCTACAAAAGCGAACTCAAAATAAAGATCATCAGATCGAGTTTACATTTTTCTTGGAAAAGAAATGGATCCATATTTTCTTTTATCTAATTTGTAAATTCATTAAAAATGAGACAGGGTACTTTTCCAACACATACAAATCTAAACACATCTTTAAATTTAATATATAGCATATGTTACATTTATACTAACTTATACACAAAGTTTCAGCAATATTAATCCAAGTAACTTTTTACTGTATTTCCCAAGGAAATATATTGTAACGTCACGGCCGATGGCCGCGGTTTGATGGCTGAGCAAATTCGAGGCGTTTTCAGACAAGGAGTAGTCTTTCCGAATTTATTTACAGCTAACTTATATATATACATTTGTAATAGACGTTTTCTAGATTAGAATGTTTATGTACAAAAATCAATAAAAATGACCTCGAAGGGAGGTACTGTAACTCTTGGTCGAGTAGTTAAGTAATTTCGCGAACCAACCTGCACTGCGCTGGAAAAAACAATTAAGTTCCGGAGTTCGATGTAAACTCCTACGAGATGAGCCCGAGGACCGGGTCTATCCGTAAATATCAGAACTCGCAATCCCTGATGGGAGCACTGCCGAGTCTCGATTCGAAGCAAAACTTGACGCTCACCAGCGTAGGTGAAGTCCAACTCTCAACTCCTCCCGACAAACGAAATCCGCCCGTTTATGTACTGATCCGAGTCTCCTCATTAGCCAGATGGCATTCCTTTGTACCACCTGCAAACAGTCCCCCATTTATGTCTCCCTCGTTAGCACTTTTCCTACAAGGTAAATGTTATCCATCGTCCATCAAATTCACGCTTCGTTACTTTGAATTGACCAGCTCCCTTCATGTAGGCGACATTGTCAATCAAAGCTTTTTAAGGACCCTGTGGTCTTGTCTGGTCTCCAGCAATTATCGTCGCGTCTGCGGACGCTTTTGGCGCCTCTGTCCCGCTAAGCTTTGTTAGAACACACCTGCACAGAGAAGCATTGTCATTCCTCCGATGGCCGACACTAGTCGAAGAATGTTGTGTTATATTTCACCTGCAACCCTAAATCATCGTTTCGTTACAGCTCTCCTAAATCATAGTTGTTATTTGACCACTTTGTTACAATATCATATGAATTATACATTGCAACTAATTAACAGAACATCTCTATAAACAAATTTCTATTTTCTTGATGATAAAATCAAACAGACAGCTCTTCTGGTAACATAATCTACTTCAAATTTTTTTCAGTTATGAAATATAATAATTTCATTAAATCTATTCAAAAAGTTTGTTGAAGATATACTGGATACTTCAAAAGTTACACAATATCCAGTAATAAAGAAAACTTAAGATCTATAGTGCAATGAACTACTAAATAGTTATATTTTATTTTTTATAACTATGGAATGAAAGGATTCATGAAAACTAATAAATATCAATGATCATACCACAGTTGGGAAGTTACAATTACAAAGATTTTATACAAGTGTATATTATATATGTGTGTGAATGTATCAGTAAAAATTTATGTTTGGATAAAAAAAAAAAATTCAATGAAATTAGAAAGACAATTGACAGGCAAATCGTCTATCATTATACAGAATTGGAATGTGGCAAAAAGTATGACAGGCAAACTTCAGCAAATTTCTTTTTCACAGTAGGCAAAGTTTAGGAGAAAGGAGAGGGGCACCTTTCAACAATTTTTAGTATAACCTCATTTTTGTAGAAAGTATATATATTTTTTATTTCAGCAGTTAGCATCATTGGCTACAATAGAATCTTAGGCAGCTACTCAACTTCATATCAGAGTTCCTGGTCATAACTAAGAGGAGAAATTATGCATTTCAATTGAAGCCTAAATATGTTGAAACGTGCCCCACACATGGGGCACCTTTCAACATGGCATGAGACACCTTTCAACAAATACATAACTCATTTCACTCAAATGAACATAAATTTTATTGAAATATAAGAAATGTACAGAAGAATACAGTGACCTAACAAAATTTATCTGGTTTTAGGTTAACTTAATTTTTCTTGTTTTCATTGTTTGTTCCAAGCATTTTGTGCTACTTTCAGTTTTGACTTGTATGATCCCATTATTCCAACAATTCACAAAATCCTTACACCAGTGAATTCCAGCTGTATTATTTTTATTCCAACTACTTAGACTATTATTTTTATTCTTACTACTTAGCCCAGGCAATTTTGAATAATCGTATGCAAGCTGTCATACTTATTTGTAAGTTCATATTTGAGCTTTTAATAATATAATCACAAAGCATGCTTTCTTAATCTGTGGTGAAAAATTTTCAACATGTATACTTGAAGCTAAAGCAGTTGGATGAAGAATCCAATGTAATGTTATCATCAAGACCAACTGTTTTACTTTATTTTTAAATCGATAAATTAACAAAGAATAGGGCATTCCATATAAGTCTGCAGCTGTTCTAAGAGACATGCCATCTTGAACTGCTTGCATAGCCTTTGAAATCTTTTTTTCCCCTGGCTTATTACACTTCTTTATATAAATTCAAACCGTCTTGCTCAAGTCTCAAAGTTACTTAACTAAATTAATACTTCCTTAATATAAGGGATACATTTTAATAGTGTTGAAACCCCTCTCCTTACAATGTGAAGTGACAAAGTTATCACCATGTAGGAAAAGAACAGATTACCTCCAAACAACTTTGTGGAATAAAAGAATGCAAAAGGTTTAATACAGACTTACTGCAATAACTGACACATGAATATTTTGTAAAACTGAGCAGGTATATGTTTTAAGCAAAAAGATCCTACCTAGACCACTCTGCTTTAACAATATAATTAGTAGAATGTTCTACCAGAATCAACTAAACATGATAAATGAAGATGACTTTATGAGAAAAGAGTGATTTCCATTTAAGTTTAATAGAACAATGTATAGAAATCTTTACTACAAATCTGATACTAGATTGTGCTTCATTCAAAAATCAGTCGAGGAACTTTCAACAGAATTTTACTTCTTCTCAATCAGCTTTCAAATATAGAATCTATTTTTATATTTAAAACGGACTTTTTTTTAAAAAAATATCTTCCACTACCAAAATAATTCATTTAAAATATTTGCTTCTGGAATCACTTTTTCTCCCTTAAAACAAGTTGGAAATCAAATGATTGATTGGCATACACAACATGAGCAGTCAAATATATTCAAGAATACAATAAATAATACAAATAATAGCAGAGCAAATCCATCAAATCATTATTCTATTTAATAAGGTTGTAACGAATAGTGATTTGGCCAAATAACCGAATATTCGGACGCTGAATACCCAAGTTTTAAAAACATTTCACTTTTGATTGTAAATAAAAAATATTTTTCAAATTTTAAATGAAAAAAATTTAAGATTAAATAAAATTGAGTTTTTATTATTTGTATATTTAAAAAAATGTTAATATCTTTATATATATTTTAAAATACCTTATAATGAATTATTTTCAGGCTTCAGTCTTATAATCAAATTGTGAGCTAAGAAGGCTTTACCAGTGTTTTCTCGGGACCCAGATTGCACATAATGTAAAAGTTGACAATTGTTTATTTTAAAAAGCTTGAAAGTTAGTTCTTTAAATTGCTTGTACGATAAAACAACTTCTTTTTGTTAACAGCTAATCAATTTATTTTTGATAGAAAAATTAGCTATTTCCGAGTGGTGTTACAACCTTAATTCCAATTATAAGAAACTCCCTTCATTATGGGATTGTTTCAAAGAAATAGAAAAGTCATCATCGCAGAACATGACAATGACAAATACAGAAGAGAATTGAATGGATAAATTAAAATTACTAGAAGCAAATTCCTATTTTGATAAAGAACTCCTAATAGATAGGATGGAGTTTCCATTTAATTGGTGGTAAAAAATCCGAAAAAATTTCCAATGTTCTAAAATTTAGCAAGAAAATATTTTTTATCACTGCAAGCAATATATAGCAGGCATTTATTTTCTGAAGCTGTTAATATATAAGAAACCATATGGAACAGACTTCTATAAATGATATGCAGCATTATTAAATACACTTTGGCATGTGTAATTTAAAATTGGATAAATGTTAGGGTTTTTTTAAAAATAAATGTACTGGAATGTAATTCTGCATCATTCTATATTTAAAACATTTTATTGTGAATTTCTGCTAAATACCTGTTTAGCATTCGGCCAGACAGAATATTCGGGGAAGGGCCGAATACGTCTCATACTTAATATTTGCTACATCCCTAGTTGATATTATACATGTAAGAAACCAAACCAAACATACTCGCTCCTGAAAAATTATTGTTCTTACATAATAATGTCAGGCTTTGCAATGATAAATTATAAGTAACTTTAATAAATACACCTATGGAACTTAAAATTGGGTAAATGCTAGAAGATTTTTGATAATAAATGTACTGAAATGTAATTCTGCAATATTCTTTTGTCAAATGTGTATTTAAAAGCACATTAAAAAAATTATTATCCTGAATATATTCAGCCGAATAGTTGCCAAATATTCGTTGCATCCCTACTATTTTATGGTAAACCTGGGGTTTACGGTCCCCACTTATTTCACACCAATTTTTCTCGGTGCAATTTCATTTGCCGTTGCCAAATACTGTTTTGGATCAGCAGTGAGCGTCTCATTGGTTTCCTGGGCATGCAATGCCTGTGGCATCTCAAGTGTGCCCCGGGCAAATTTTTTTAACTTAAAAAAAACATCAACTTCGCTTCCAGCAAAGCTGGAAACCAGTAGCTTCGCTTTTTCATCGAATGTTAGGAATCTAGGATTTTACAAAATTCTAAAAACGAGAAATCCAGAAATAACCTTTCGTATTCGACAAGAATTGCACCGCAAAGAGGAATTTGAAGCCATATTTTCCGACCCAGTCAGTCGAAAGAAAACCACGATTCAATCTGTCTAGAACTCCAAACGAAGTTTTATTCAAATTCGATTAAATCGACCAATAAAATTGAAGAGAGGAATGAAAGAGACCAAACAAAACGATGCACAATACACTGATAAAAAGATCAATTTGCTTGCATGTCACTCGATAAAAACATCAACACGCATCCAAAACAAATGTTCTCTCATTGCTGCTCTTCGTGGCAAAAAGTTGGTAATCCTAAGTGGAATGAAGCAAGAGGGCACCGTAAACTCCAGATTAACAGAAAATACACTGTTCTATGGGGGGGAAACAAGAAAAAGAGGATTTATTATACGAGATGTCATTTAAAGCCAAGATAAATAAAAAAACTTTTCACTAATACTATAATTAAACTGTTTCCCTTCTCGACATGAGATAACCCTATTATCACCCAAACAGTCATTATAGGGTTAAATTAATCTTCACACAAAATAAATTATTGTACAGTCAAACGTCGCAAATCCGGACGTCCAAAATCTGGACCTTTTTCATTCCGTAACACCCCCCCAAAAAATCTTAACTTTTATCTAACAAATCGGCACCTAGAATCAGCAGAAACCGGTCATAACCATCTGGGGAAGGAAAGGATTTAATGTGTACAACGATGTGCGACGAAGGTATCGAGGGGGGTAACAAATCACAGAGTTACAATACTTTCCTCCTTCCCCTCTCTAGCACGTAAAATGAACTAGTCCAGAATATAAGAAATGTTAACAAATAAGATGCGCATGCAACTTCCGCTCCGCTTCTGGCTTGCAGAGGATTTGCAAAGAGACTTCATTTCGGAGTCGGATATAATGGAGATACATAAAATAAAAAAGAAGTTACTTAATCAAAAACCAAAACTAATGAAGCAACTCCCTTTAAATGAAATGTTTTGCAAAAATGTTAAAATTAAAAAGAAATAATACTAATTATATTTATATATCAAAGAAAACAAGTAATAAATAAGTTTTTTAAAATTTAAATTGAATGTGTTTTATGATGTTAAAATCACTTCTTAATATTGAAATGATCTAAGATCCGGAATTATCCCAAATCCGGAATTGCCGAAGTCCCGACGATTCCGGATTTGCGACGTTCAACTGTACCATAAAAATTTTATACAAGTTTTTAATTATTTCAAGAAAAACACGCCTTTACATTAAATTCTTGACAGTTGGACTATTTAAACTATACTTAATTTGATGACATATTCCATTTAGGATTTAGCCAAGAATCCATAAAAAAACCAGCGGGAGTGGTCTCCCCTAAACTTTCTCGTATACTTTCTAAGTGGAGATTCGTCAAAATCTCGAGTTTGAATTTTTTTTGACGATTACAATACTTTCTCTTTGTATACTTCGTATACGAGAAAGCGAAAAAAACCAACAAACCTGAAATCAAATATCTGTTGCCACGTTTCAAAAAAATATTACTTTGAAGCAGGCGAAATAAAATAGGCAATGAAATGAATACTAAAGCGAAAATTCTGCTTTGGAATTGAATTCCCAATAAAACAATTTATACTACCACAATCGTACCAATTGCAAAAGCTCGTAAATAAAAGATTTGCTGAAATAATGAGATCGGTTTGAATTTTATTTACAACAATAAAAAATTTGTTACAATTGATGTTTGAGAACATTATTGTAAATAAAATTTACAATAACAGATTGCTACCAGTACTTTGTGCATGAGAATCGGATTAAAAGTTATTATTTGAGTTATAGTGTTCACATGACCGCGGACATACAGACTTCCCGTTGACACATTTTGTCCAAAATTTGATAGAAACCTACAAATTATGTTTAAAGACCACATACCAAATTTCATCCTCATAGCTCTAATAGTTTTCGAGTTATCATGTTCACAGACAGACACACACACAGACATAATTCCAAAATTGTGTTTTTCGGATTCAGGGAGGTCTAAAACGTGGAGATTCGTCAAAATCTCGAGTTCGAATTTTTTGACGATTACAATACTTTCTCTTTGTATACGAGAAAGTAAAAACCAGAGGTGTAGTTCCTGTCTTCAAAAGTTATGGCTACGAAGGATTAAATTTTAGCTTACAAATTGAAAAATCAAATAATGAAGGAGATTTATCAAAAGATTCCAAGATTAAGCTGAATTTTATAACAAGACTTGAATTTATAACAAACTTTGAAATAATCAGATTAGGTAAAACTAAAGTTTAGGGTGCGGTTTTGCTTCGTTCCTCTTAATATTGCCTATTGTTTGCCGCCAAGGGATATACGGCTTGAAAATGTCTAATTTGTTTCGGGTGCACAGCAGCAATTTTTTTATGGATCTCTTGCACACGCGATGCCTGCAGCATCTGAAGTGGGTACCAGACAAATCTTTTTTTTTAACTTAAATAATTATTTAAAAAAATAAAAATTTTAATAGACCACGTTTTTAAAACGGACTAAAAAGTATAAAATAATTTCTTCTAGCCCCATACAGATTTATAACCCCATACAGATTTCAAACGAAAAACGTGGTGCGCATGCAATATTTAATAGTAAGGAGTGTAGGGAGTAGCTGTCGTTGAGAAAACTCGCACAACAGTTCATATCATTTCCATTGCAATAAAATTGTTAGTGACTGAAATAAACTATTTATACATCAATTATCTTTTACATGCGCCCCACGTTTTTCGTTTTAAATCTGTATTGGGTTATAAATCTGTATGGGGCTAGAAGAAATTATTTTATACTTTTTAGTCCGTTTTAAAAACGTGGTCTATTAAAATTTTTATTTTTTTAAATAATTATTTTCTGCTTTTTAGTCTTCTGTGTGTGAAATTTTGCAATCGATTTTAAACATCTTGATGAGATTATGACGGAGACATGCGACACATTTCAGGTTTATTTCAGTTTCTCTTCACCTGATCATAAATAAAAAATTGTTATTTTCCTGAAAAAGTAAGTTATGTGACGCAGAGACCTTTGAGATATAATGAAAACGTACTGCGCATGCGCAAAGATATGGCTAAAATATGGGGGTGCTTCGAAGATCCCATGGTCCACCCAAGAAACAAGTCTGTAATGTTAATAGTTTTCGAGATATAATGAAAAACGTACTGCGCATGCGCAAAGATATGGCTAAAATATGGGGGTGCTTCGATGATCCCATGGGTCATCCATATACACAAGAACCAAGTCTGTAATGTTAATAGTTTTCGAGATATAATGAAAAACGTACTGCGGATGCGTCATGCAAAACATGAAATGACAGACAAACGGACAGACAGACAGACAGACAAGAAAGTGAATTAATAATGCATTGTCATCTAGTTCTGAACTATGTTTAAAGTTTCAAGTCTCCAGCTCATCGGGAAGTTAGTTTAAAATCGATCGCAAGATTTGTACCGAACAGACAGACAGACAAGAAAGCGAGTTAATAAAAACGTGTTAAAAAACACCAGTGGCTTCGCTAGCAGCAGGAGCAGGAACTTAGCAGCTACACTTCTTCTTTGAAAACAAAGCATCAAATGGTTAATTTCTCTATTTCGAGCCATCAATCTCTTGGCGACAAAAGTTGGCGATGTCACTCGGAGTTTGCACCAACGAAAAATGGCAGAAAATGAGATTGCACCCCAAACTTTAGTTTAGCCTCAGATTATTCTAAGAACTAAACATCAAAAAGAAAAACAGTAACAAAGAAGTAACAGAAATTATATTTCATGTCTCTGATATTAAAATCAAAGTAACTAGGTAATAATAAAAAAAATGTGTAAAATATATACCAGAAATTTATTTTCTGCAAAAATTTCTTTCCATGTAATCAGGATCTAAAATTTTACAATCAATGCAAAGTAAATATTGCTTTCCAAATTTCAACAGGAAAGGGAAGGGGGGGGGAGGACATGGCTACCATACAATTTAAGCTACAGACATGCCCCACCCCTCTCAAAATTGTCTCTTAAAACATAAAAAAAATAGAAAATAAGTAAAGTAAATGATAGTTTACCTTTACACCTTCTAGAAACCTTACAGCAAGAGCATAGTCATTTAACCTCCTACAGGCCTTGAGGGCAGCTATGATAATTTTTGGTTCTGGAACTAAATCCATGCCCTGGAGATCATTCATACCTTTACGAATCTCCCACTCATCAATATTTGGTCGATTGAAATAAGCTTCATAACGGGCATCAAATTCCTCATCAGATTCTTCTTTTTTTGAGGAGTATCTGAGGGCCGAAACAGCGACTGCAATAACAAAATAGAAACAGAATTTTAAAATGACAATAACAATTATTATTTTTCAGCATAAAATAAAAAATACTTTCTGCTACACAACTTCTAACATTATTTCTTTTATTCTTACAGAAATTTCAGTCATTTTTTTTAAATGAGATACAGGTATGTCTTTTTAGAAGTGGCAGCTAGCATTCGAATTAAAAGAGTATTGAGAACTCTCCAATCATCATTCGCAAAAAGGCATGAATGCTATAAAATCTTTTCGCTCTTACAAAACAGTTAAAAAAGCACAGTAGGAATATCAGTGTACTGATTAAAAAAAAAAAAAAAAACAAGTTTTGCGCCGTACCGTACACTTTGGTTAGGCAAAATGTATATCCGGTTCGTCATCTTTATAACGAATCCAACATGGAATATCAGTTTTTCTGAAAATGCAACCTCTATTCTTTAACTGATCTAAAAAGCGATAGAATTCGTCAGGGAAAAGATTTGGAATTAAGTACCAGTTAATAATCTATGGTGTATCGAATTCAATTTGTTTTAAAGGCTCACTTTCTTAATTTGAAACGTTAATATGAAATTTGACTTCGAGTAACAAAATCGGAGGCAACCCAAAACACAGCAGAAGAATTTCCAAAACAGAGAAATCCTTTCATACAGAAACAAAAGCAGCAAATGCACTACCCCTATTAACTATAATATTTTTAAAAAAACTTACTTTTTAAACATTATTAT
>BGPR01000693.1:51994-182984 GCA_013235015.1 Araneus ventricosus
TGTTTCGATATTTGGCTTTTTTAACATAATCAGTAAACTAATCGAAAACAGAGAACATTAGCGATGCCAAAATACTTACAAAAAAAAAAAAAAAATCAAGTTTTGCGCCGTACCGTACACTTTGGTTGGGCCAAATGTATATCGGGTTCGTCATCTTCATAACGAATAAAGCATGGATTATCAGTTTTTCTGAAAATGCAACCTCTATTCTTTAACTGATCTAAAAAGTGATAGAATTCGTTAGAGAAAAGATTTGGAATTAAGTACTAGTTAATAATCTATGGTGTATCGAATTCAATTTATTTTAAAGGCTCACTTTCGTAATTTGAAACATTAATATGAAATTTGACTTCGAGTAACCAAATCGGAAGCAACCCTAAACACAGCAAAAGACTTTCCAAAACAGAGAAATCCTTTCATACAGAAACAAAGCAGCAAATGCACTACCCCTATTAACTATAATATTAAAAAAAAACTTACTTTTTAAACATTATTATACTTTGTTTCGATATTTACGCTTTTAACATAATCGTAAACTAATACGAAAACAGAAACATTAGCGATGCCAAAATACTTACTTGGATTATAAGTCTTGGCAGAGGGTGTTAAATTTGAACGAACACTTTGTACTAAACATTTTCCCAAATGGCGAAACATTTTAAACCACTATCAATAAACTTTTCAAAATTTTAACTAAACGTACAGACACTTCGGAACTGTGTCCTTCCGATTCCCCTTGATATCGATAAAATTCAAAAAGGTTTTCTTATCGATATTTTAAAGACAATTCGTACGCGCTTGGCTTCAGAATATATTTTTTTCTTAAGATTTGAAAATTCAAAAACAATTATAGTCTAATGATTCAAATTTTGTTACACATAATGTTACAATAGCAATTAAGCGTTTATTTGACTTAAAGTTTTATTTTTAGAGTTCATGTCGCACTAGAACTTTTAAAAAATTTTTGAATGTCTTTTCTATTTTGTTCATTTCCGTCAATGTAAAACTTTCGCTACGCCGACCAACTTCCGGTGTAATGCTTCGTCAGTGGGAATCCTTGAAATATCCTAAAGATTTTAATTAATGAATAAAACAGAGGTTTTTAATGCTATTGTTTAAGGATATTTTGAAAGTATTAAATTTGATGTTCATGGAAAAGTTTTCTGGTTTGTTTACTTACATTAAAATCCTTGACTGCAACTGCTTTATATCGGACTTCTGCTTTGAAGATTCCATTGACTTAGCATTACACCGGAATCACGTAGTACAGGCCCTAAATGTAAACAAACAAAGCAGAAACTCGTCCATTGCCTTAGCTCTCAATCTTTATTAAAAGTAAAAACCTCATTTTGTGGAAAAGCTGCCATAATTGCCTGTTATCGCTCTTTTTGGAGACTTCTCAGGTTTGTTTGGCGGTTAAATTTTTAACCAAACGATTTAGTTCACCACTGGCGGTTAAATTTTGATACAGTATCCAAAGGAATTTTACTATTGTTTAAATTGGAGGGTTACCGGAAAACGGAAGTAGATCGTGAGTACGGAAGTTCTGTGAAATCATAATAAACAAAACAGAAAACTCGTCCATAGGATGCTCTATGGACGAGTTTTCCGGTTTTCTGGTTGTTACAATAAAAACCTGAACTTCCGCTTTAAAGGCTCCATTGACTTAGAATGGACGTA
Source organism: Araneus ventricosus (assembly GCA_013235015.1). Taxonomy (NCBI): domain Eukaryota; kingdom Metazoa; phylum Arthropoda; class Arachnida; order Araneae; family Araneidae; genus Araneus; species Araneus ventricosus. The sequence goes on from BGPR01000693.1 coordinate 53,675, forward strand.
AGTAAGGCATTTTAATGTAAATAAACAATACACAAAACTCGTCCATAAGCTTGATAAAGGGGATTACAGCCTTTGTAGCTTCAAATCTCATAACTCCTATCATTCAAGTTCAAGCTTGATAATTGTTTGCCGTTTCAATAATACCCAGGTAGCACATAATATTGTCTTATATCATAAAATTCAAAAAAGTAATATTGTACAATATTTTTCCCAATATTGAAACAGTGTAAAACGTGAGACTTTTTCAATATTGTACAATGTTTTTTTCATAATATTAGATAATGTCATATAATACTGAATAATATTATATAGTATTGTACTATACTGAATAATATTATATAATATTGTATAATATAACAATATAGTGAATATTTTAAAAATACATTTTAGAAGCATTTAAAAATATTAATCGCTTAATTCCGACTTCTGGGTAACTCTTTGCTATTTTTTGAACACATCTACTTGCAGCGAGCTTTGAACCAGGGATCATCCGCATATCAAACCGGCACCTTACCACTAGACTAGCTAGACTTGCATCAGAGAGCGTAAATGATGATAATAAAATGTAGTTACAGAGTTCGGATCTCTACGAAATTTCATGTTCATTCACAATTAATCTGAATAGTTTTCTTAATTAAATTATCTTTTATCAATTATTTTTTATTATCAATTTCGAGTTCAAGATGAAATTAGAAGTCAAAGAGGAAGCAATTTTAGCTCTTATATCTAAGTTTGCTAATTTAATAAATTAAGGCAATAAGGTTTAAAAGTAATTATAATAATATGTTTGAAAGGTTTTAAAATAATTTTGAAATTTATTTATTCCTCTTTCAATGTATTACGAGACGCCTTTAACATTTATAATTACAGTATTGATTGAAAATCAAATACAAGATTCGCAAAAATAATTCACGTGCATATTTTTACACTGAGAATAACACTCAATTTTTTTCACAGAACAATAGATAATCCATATGTGAGAGCTGTTTTATGGTTAACTTCATTAGCTGAATCCGGCCCGCCTTTTATATACAGTAAAACAAAATGATTGTGTAAACATTATTATACAAATGAACATTTTCAAAAATATTTTTTGGACATATATGATTCAACGGTGATTAATATAGTGTTACGGTATCATCATGCTGCCATCTGTCGACGGTAAGAATAACTTCACCTTAAAATATAGAACAATTCTGATAAATGTAGAAATCAAAATATTGTATTCATTGTATTGTACAGTATGATATAATATTCAGTATCTTAAAGAATAATTGTTCCAGTGGTGTTTTCTGTAATAAAATCTCCAATCGAGTGATATCCTGAGTAAAAATTAACTTTTTTATAAATAAACATTGATTTTATATTATTTGTGAAAATTTAGTATTTCGGAAATACTGATACATACAATACAATGCTTTATTACGGTATTCGGTGTTCCTCGGTGTTTATAATATTGTATAAACATTGTGCAAATATTATATAATATTTCTGTGCTACTGGGGAACTATTGAACAATATTCCAGAAGGACAGATATTTCATAAAGTATTGTTAACGTAAAACTTTGGGGTAAAAATATTAGTTATATCTTAATAATTCATTTTATATGAGATTTTATTTCAAAAAATTCATTGGAATAATTTTTCTTTAAGATACCGAATTGCAGAACACTTTCCCAGATAGCAATTTTAGTTTGCAGCAAAGTTGCAGCAAAGTTGCAGCAATCTTGCTCTGCAAATCTACAAGCTTGCAACAAGATTTACATGGCAAAAGTGTAAGCTTGAAAAAAGTTAACGCAAACGAGTTAGTCACCACGTGTCAAACTTGTCACAAGCTTGCCGCGTCAAACTCTTTGTAAACTGTATCAAAAACAGAATACGAAGACAACCTCGGATTCGAACCCCTGACATCCCGTTTCTTAAACTTGTCGTCTTAATCACTCGGCAAGCTAGACTCTGAGAGGAAAATATAGATTGCGCTAATAGATCGTTCATCTGCAATTTATTTTAAACTGTTTTCTTGATTTCATTAATTTTTTTTTAAATTTTGAGTTGAGAATATGATTTGAAGTCAAAGAGAGAGCGATTTTCGCTAATAACTAAGTTTGCTAGTAGAATAAATTATGAAAATACGGTTCAAAAGAAATTACTTTTAAAATGGACAAAATGTAAAGTTATTATTTTACAGTGACTGTTTTTTAGGTTTAATTTTGTTTATGAACGTTAAAATTTCAATTTTAAGAAAAAAGGGGATATAGTTTTCTTTAATGTGCGAGTTCTATATTTAGTAAAAAGATGAAAATTTTTTCATTTATTTAATAAAAAGTCAGTTTTTTTACAAATTATCATTGAATTATTGAATTAATATAAAGAAGGATGGTCTAGGAGGTGCTATTAAAAATCGGATGTTTTTAAAACAGAGACTAAGATTAAAACCATATATATAACTGTAAGCTTCCTGTATAATCTTTGCAGCAAACATGTTTTGCAATTGTGGTGTGAAGTTTGTCATAACAACTTCACAACAAACTTGTTTTGCAGGTGGGTTGCTCAATTAACTTTGCAGGAAGTTTGCTGCAAAGTTGCCACATCAAGTTTGTCATTTCAAGCTAAGATAAAAAAAATCAAACTTGCTGCATATGTACATGCTATCTGAGGTGTAGACAATATTGAAAATTCTACATTGAGCAATGTTGAGCGGTAGCTTATGGACGAGTTTTCTGTTTTGTTTATTTACATTAAATGCCTCAACTACGTAAGTCAATGGAATCTTCAAGGCGGAAGTCCAAAAGTAATGCAAATAAAGTCAAGGTTTTTAATGTAAGTCAACAAAACAGAAAACTCGTCTATTGAGAAAATTATATTGAAAATTCTACGTTCATGAACGTTGATTTTTATAATGCAAACAATATTGTAAATTCTGCATTTAACAATACGATACAACGTTTTATTATCCATTCTTTTTAACTTGAAGGGACCAAACAACCTGAATACATTTATAGTTTTGATTCCGAAGATAGCAATTTTAGTTTGCGGCAAAGTTGCAGCAATCTTGCTCTGCAAAGTCTGCAAGCTTGCAACAAATTTGACATGACAAGAGTGTAAGCTTGAAACAAACTTGCAGCACGTTAACGTCAGCTTCGAAGTCACCACGCGACGAACTTGCAGCAAGATGTCACGTCAAACTCATTGCAAGCTATACCAAAAACAGAGTACGAACACAACCCGGATTAGAACTCGCGACCTACCGCTTCCTAAGCTGAAGCCCTAACCACTCGGCCAGTTAAACTCTGAGAGAAGAAGATAGATTTCACTAACACATCGTTCGATTCGATTCGTATACGATTTATTTTAAACTGTTTTCTTGATTTCATTAATTTTTTGAGTTGAGAATATGATTTGAAGTCAAAGAGAGAGAGCGATTTTCGCTAATTACTATGTTTTGCTAGTAGAATAAATTATGAAATTGAGGTTTAAATGCAATTACTTTTAAAAATATGGGACAAAATGTAAGTTATTATTTTTCAACAAACATTGACTGTTTTTGAGGTTTAATTTTGTTTATGAACGTTAAAATTTTAACATTAAGAAAAAGGCTATATATAGTTTTCTTTTAAGTGCGAGTTTTGTATTTAGGAAAAAGATGGAGAATTTTTCAAAATTTGTTTTATAAAAAAGATGTTTCTTCTTACAAATTATCATTGATTTATTGAATTAATAAAAAGAAGGACGGTCTAGGAGAAGCTATTAAAAATTGGGTGTTTTTTAAACAGAGACAAAGATTAAAACCAGATATATAACTGTAAGCGTGCTGTATCATCTTTGCAGCAAACTTGTTTTGCAATCGTGGTGTGAAGTTTGTCATAACGACTTCACTGCAAACTTGTTCTGCAAGTGGGTTGTTCGATTATGCTTTGTTACTTTGCAGAAAGTTTGCTGCAAAGTTGCCAGAAGTTTGTCATGACAAGCTAATATCAAGAAAACTCAAATTTGCTGCAAGTGTACATGCTATCTGGGGTATATTTATGAAAAAATTTACTTCTGAAAAATTCTCCAACCCATCTTTACTATATCTAGAACATGCAAGAACTATTCTGTTAAAGCAAACTATCAGTTACTATGAGCACCTCGCATTTCATAGAGAACTATATATCACATTTTTCTTAATGTTGAAATCCTAACGTTCATAAAGAAAAGAAAATCAAATTTTTAAACCATAAAAACAGTCAATGTTTGTTGAAAAATAATAGCTCTCTCTTATGTCCCATATTTTTAAAAGTAATTACTTTTGAACCTTAATTCTATAATTTATTCCGATAGAAAATCTTAATTACGAGCGAAAATCGCTCTCTCTCTCTCTTTAACTTCAAATAATATTCTCAACTCGAAATTGTTAAAAATTAATTAAAATAAGAAGGCAGTTCAAAGTAAGATGTGGAAATGCATGATACTTTGTTTCGAGCCAAGGCTCCGTTATCAGCGTTCAAGGTCTCGTTGGAGCTCAGGTGGTCCGCGATTAGAATCCAAGGTTCTAAGAGTAACAAATGTCTATTATTAAATAATCGTGTGGTGCGTTGTAGGGGTCTATTCTGGTACGGGCGGGGGGGGTGGGAGACGTCACTTTTTCCGCACGTTAACAACAGGACACCTCCCCCCCCCCCCCCCAACCAGGGGTACCAGAATAGACCCGATGGAGGCAAAGTTTTTTTCATACTCGAATAAGTAATTAGGCTTAATATTAGAAATATTTATAATTTGGGGGATAAATAGTACAATATTGAAAATAAGTTGAACTATATTGCACAATATAACAAAAGTCTTACATTTTACACTGTTTGAATATTGTAAAACAATATTACACAATATTGATTTTCCAATATTGAACAATATAGTATGCTACTTGGGAATTATACTTTGCGAACGTTTGCTTCACGTAACTACAGTGCTGTGCTGTTCAAAATTATTAGACCGGACTGTTAAAATTTCATCTTTTGTTGACAAAATTTTAAAAACTTGATGATTTGCTCTTTTGTTTTCATTTTCTGATACCTTATTCCATCCTCCATAAATGCATATAAGTTTTAATTATTTCATGATATATTACAACTTCTTACAAAGAATTATTGTTTTAAACAGCATATTCTAGCTGTTCAAATTTGTTCGAACGACTGATGACGAAGGTTATGTTTAGGTGAAAACGAATTGGATTTGTTTTTATTTTAATAATTTTAACAGATTAATTTATTTTGTATTTTTTTTTGGTCTATGAAGCAGTCAAGTCAACAGTAATGCTCAAGAGTTAAAAGATTTCTTTTGATCTTCGCCAACGCAACGATGAAGATCGAAAGATGGGGATCGTATGAAAACCTAGCAAAAAAAGTATAAATTTTCGATTTTGGGTATCTACTATCTGTGCAAGAAGTATGAGACGACAGGATCCATCTAAAATCGGAGAGAGAGAGAGAGAGAGAAAATCAAAAACAAGTACAAGAGAAGACTCTATGAATGTGAGATTTGCACAGAAAGAACGATATATCGTCAAGAGAGATTGTGAAAGACTTGAAATTGAATGTGTCAGCTCTAACAGTGTGTCTTATAATAAAAAAAACTCAAGGTTGATAAGCTGTATACAAAGAAAGGACCATACAATCTCAATACATCTAAAAAAAACATAGCAATACGCTTAGCCTTTTCAAAAGAGCACATTTCGAAGGTTTAACAATTCTGGGACAATGTTTTATGGTCATACGAAATCAAATATGATATGTTTGGATAAAAAAGAAATGTAAAAGTGTGTGGGGACGATCAGGTGAGGTTCTTAAAATGATGAATATCCTATACAGAGTAAAACACTGAGGCGGAAAAGTGATGGTTTGGGGTTGTTTCTCTCCAAAGGTGTTGGTGAAATTGTGATGATCAACGGTAAAATGACTTTAAATATGTACGTCGATATTATGTCCCAAAATCTGAGGAAATACATCAGAAATTTGAGTGTGGGTCGACGGTATATCTTTCAACGGGATACTGACCTGATAATCATGTCAAAGGTTTCCAAAGATTATTTCTCAAAAAACAAGATTAAGACACTGGAGTGCCACCACAAAGACCAGACCTTAATCCCATCTAAAATTTAAAGTCAGTTTTGAATCAGAAATTCCCCTATGAAGAGAGGAGAAATAAAAATCAATTTTTTGAGACGATCAAAAATGAACGGCGCAGCATCAACCAGGAAACAACGCAGAAACTGGTTGATATCCCGAATCAAAGACTGAAAGTAGTGATTGAGGCCAAAGAAGGACGATATAAACATTAAAGACCGATATTTTATTTTTAAAAATTGTTATGTTATTTTTTCGTTGCAAGTTTTTGACCGTTCGAATAATTTGAACAATACATAATTTAAAAGTTATAAGAAACTGTTCCAATTCTGACTTATTTTGCGATGAAGTTTGAGTTTTTTGAAATTTTTTCTAATGAATACGATTGAATTAATAATAAAATTTATATATTTGAGACATAAATAAATACATTTATTTTTTGTAATAAAAAGTGTAAAACTTTCTGTAGCGTTCTAGTAATTTTGAACAGCACTGTATATTTTACGTAACTTTGAGTAATTTTACTTTGCATTACACTTCGTAAAATTAATTCGCGTAACTTTACGCAAGTTTATGTATTTTCACTTCTCATCGCCTATCTTTATGTTATGTAACTTTGCGTAACTATATGCTCAGAGGCGGCGCCGGAAATTTTCTTACTGGGAGGCAAGCAAAATTTCTTTAATTCTGGCAACTTCAAAATAGCACTCAATAGGGTTGGGTTGATACACGGTTTTGCCGTATCAGATATATGTAGATACTGATATTCGTTTGTACCCGATACATTTACTTGATACTTTTGTTTCTGATACGGCCGGTGACCAATCCATTCCCCTTTGAAACGGAACTGGGTAGTCGGCAAGTCTGTTTTCAAGTTGCAAGGCTGCCCGTCTTCGGGAGAGGTATTGCAGATGATGTCCAGTTGGCTTCTGTTTTGGCAGCTATTAGACGGGTGGGGGGAAAGAGAGAGAGGAAAGGATTTATAGATTCAAGTTAGTAAATGGAAAGGAGATTATTCCTGGGCTCGGAGTGATATGTAGGATTGATATACCGTTGCATTTGGTAGTGGCTGGAAATGAAAGTAGGTGATTTGTTGAGGAGGTAAGCTCCAGTTTCGCTCAAAAACTCACTCCGAGCCGTTTCTTTTTATTTTATTCAGAGCCCGATCAATCTAACTTCTTTATTTCAGATGTTAGCAACGATTCGTGTTAGAGATGGCGGTTATTTCAAAACACCTGGTTTTTGGGTTATTTCACCTCCGAATTAATCTGGACCAGTGTTTAGGGTTGAGATTTTTTTAACGCTCTTTCGGTGATTTCCACTAAAGGGGATAACGAAGCTTCCTGTAATATACACGCCTTCCAAAATTTCCTTAGTGGTCTCATCGAAAGGATTTAAATATCCAATATTTCTGACACCTATTAAATGATTGCACCAGAAATAATTCTTGTTGCATTTTTAATGGTGGGATAGGCTGAGACTTCAGCAATTTAATGAAAATAACCTGTGGTAGGTTACAGAACTCGGGAGGTTATAGGCCAATCAACTCAAATAAACTTCAGCATGTTGGAGGTTTGTATTATTTGTACATATTGAACCAAAAGTATTACATTTCAGCGATCACCATAGAAACGAAACCTTGCCTATGACCGACGTATCGCCTTTGCTATTTAATACAGTGTCGCTAATAAATTATTCAAATACATTAAATTTATTTTAATTGTAAAAATACTAATTCAGATTTTTTCTAAAAAACCACTGCCCAATGAATAGTAGTGACCTGAATTCTTTAATTTACCTCATTTCCAAAAAAAATTTGCTCGGTTTTTTAAACCCAGTTTTTGAATTTTTTTTAAAAAAAGCCGGTTATAATCGGGACAAAAATTACCGAAAAACTGGCTAATCGAAACAAAAATAAAAATGATGTTCGGTTTTAACCGATAGGTTTTACCCATCCCTAAACAACCCCTCCTAAATACAGTATTTAGAGTGGTTGCCCTAATTTGTGTGCTTTAGTGCATTTTTTGGAAGGAGTTAAAAAATGAAAACAAGAAAAAAATCATCAGTCTTTTGAAACTTTTTCACTTTAAACGACAAAGGTCTTGCAGTGTGTAATATTTGCCTGAATAATTTTATTTACAAGTCATCATAGTTTAGTTTAGTTATATTAACGTCCCGCTTTGAAGCAACACGAGGGTTATTTTGGGACGCACCTCGTTATTTTGAGCCCCGGTCAGACGACGAGGACGGCACCTGAGCTGTCACCCCCTCTCTAAACTTCCTCACCACACTAGTGCGAAGACTTTTGGCCCCCTACGTATGGTTTTACGTGCAACAGGCCCAATACACGACGGATATTCAGTGGAATCGGGTTTCCACAAGCCATCATAAACCAATTAAAAAAACATTTACAAAGAAAGTATCCAATTGTTTTACAATGCCGCCTGGACGTCTCTTCATATGCCGTACATCCTAAGCCTCCATCTGTTGCAAATTGCAATGACGACGATCCTCTGATAAAGTAAATAAAAAAATAGTTTTTTAAAACTATAAATATTGAATTTTTCTTTTTATATATCTCTCTTTACTTTTTTGTAGTTGTGCCCATATGTTCTCAAAGTTATTGTTTCGTTAATATACCTACTTTCTTAATATAAAAGAAATTTCGCATTTTTTAATTTTAAATTGGGCGAATTAAAACTCGATATACTAACAGATATTAGCTTTAAAGACTAGCATTTCTATCTCTACCCAAATTGCTAAAGTCTATTTGCAAATTGCTATTATCTAAAGCTTTGGTAGTTAATTTTGTACTTTATTTTTTAAAACGTTATTAAAAAGTAAGAACTTTCATAAAACATAAAATATGATAACAAGAGTAACTTTCATCATTTTTGTTTTTAAGTATTTCATCGTATATTTAGATTTAAAAAATAAATATTTTTTCTTTAAGTAGATTTTTTGAAATCGTTATATTCTGAAAATATTCGTGTTCAAAGTTTAATTTTTATGTTCAATTCATTTTGCTGACGATAATTCTGTTGTATGAGTTACTTATTTGCTTGAAATAAAAAAAAATGTTGAAAGCAAAAAATATTTATTTATTCATAGAAAGTCCCATCAATCTGGTATACTTAAAAAACATTGCAAAGGCAAAAAATGCTTTAGAAATTATTTTATTCCAGGTAATAATAAGAAATAATGCATGTAGTTTAAAAAAAAAACACACATAACGCCCCCTCATAGCGTCGCCAAGGCAGAAATAATAGATCTGGGTGACACTGCTTAGGAATCCTCGCCAATCTGGCTTATAACAACAAATCCTCTCCTCTTCGCCCCACCCGTCTCGCACTTCAAAACCAAGGCCATCTGCACATATCATCATTAGCTCTACCGAAAACGCGAAGCATTCCCCACGAGGAACTGTTTCAATATGATATTTTGTATCAAGTTCATACAGTATCACCCGACCGAAAACGAAAGAGGTCGAAGCGATTACCAGTCTTTATCAATCGAGTCCGAGAAGTGATACCGAGTACCTGATACTTTTGGTCTGTATCATTTTCGTGTACCTGATACAAAGTATAAGGTTGATACAGTATCACCCAACCCTAGCACGCCATAATTAATTTTATACTTAATTAAGGGTAATTAATTATTAATTAGCGAATTGAATTAAAATAATTTATTATTTGGAATAATCAGCTATTTGTATAATGTCGGTTCAATAAGAATTGTTTGACGGAACGAGAAGCAATAACAGAAAATAAAGAATTAAGAACATAAATCTGTGTACCGCCCTGTTATTGGAAAACAATTTGCAGATTATTATTTAATCTCATAATAAAATAAAATAATAGCCGAAACAAGTGAAAATAATTTTTAAAAACCTATAAATGCATATCAACATATTTAAATTGGCAAAATCAAAGGACCAGTTCCCCTGCTCCAAAGCTTATGACATCTAGATATGTCATCAATGGTCGCCTTACCCTAACACTCCATTTTCGAACGAAATCGAAAAAACACTTCTGTACTGTACATTCTCTATGGGAAAAAATCTTGAGTGAGTCCCCAGTCTCAACAACTGGACTGATTTCAATAACTTTTATTTCATATGAAAGCTTATGACGTCTAGATATATCATGAATGGTACCCTGTCACTCATCACCCTCCATTTTCGAAATATATCGCAAAATAAAACTTTGGCAGAATACCTCAGACTCTACAACAACCAACTTATTTCACCAAGTTTCAAGCATAGCTACAAACTATTAATATTACGGGCTAACAGCTGGTCTCCAAAGGCGGCTAGTCTATGTATTTAAAATAATAAGCAAAACCAAAGGACCAGACCCCCACCTCCAACCATTGGATCGATTTCGACAATTTTTACGTCATATGGAAGCTTATGACCCCTAGATATGTCATAAATGGTCGTCTGTCCTCCATCACCCTCTACTTTCGAAAGAAATGGGAAAAACACTACTTCACATTATATTCTCTATGGAGAAACCTCTTGAGAGACTCCCCCAACAACTGGACCAATTTCGTCAATTTTTATCTCATAATAGCTGCCTGCGGCGACCAGTTGGTTCGCCTTACTTATTAGTTAAAATGATTCAGCTAGATCAGTAAAATTTGAAATTAGCAAGTTGTTTTAATTAGTTGTTATTTTTATATTTTACATTAATAATTTAGAACTAAAGCTATCCGATGAATTAGTTCCCAACTGAAGTTTCTGATCATAAACTGTTGGCCTTGAAAGATGATAGATAAAACTGAAGATTTCAACAAATGACTACCATAAACCAAGTAAAATGTTTAAAATCTTGAATTTTTAGTTGCTTTTTAGAGAAAATAGCTCCAAAATCAAAAATGAAATTCAAAATTATATCATTTTCAGTTACATCAAGTCAAACTTCAAAGTTTGTCAGTAGCTAAATGAAATATAATTTTGATAGAATTTAAATGAAAGTAATTATCCGCTGCCACTTTTCAAATATTGCTTTGAACGTCTTGTAACATTATTGAAGCAATTTGAAATGCATTTTAATTTCAAATAAATATGTTATAATCAATGCAATTTCAAATCTGATATTTCAATAAAAATAAAGTAGTATTATTTGAAATAAAACCAGCGGGAGTGGCCTCCCCTAAACTTTCTCGTATACTTTTCAAACATTTGTCATTTCCCTTCCCCCTGCGTTGATAAAAAGTTCAAACCAACTGTAACCCAGAATGCAATGACTATCAGAAGGTTTTTAATTGTAGATTATGGTGATAGTAAAATATTGAGGTGAAGAATCATATTCAAAAAGATACGTATGTATTAAAACTTCGAAATATATATATATATATTTTTTATCAAACTCGAGCAATGCAAGTTCCGCGTGCGGAGAAGAAAACAGGAGAATAGCTTGCGCATGCGCAGAGATTGCTTCCAATACGCAAGGAAAACGAGACGCCCTAAATGTTTGCTTCCTTACAAAATCTCGCCGCCAGAATTGGTTTTTGGCAAACTGCCAAGTTTTCGGAGTATCCCTTCTTTGCACAGGCATTTACGTATGCGCATGGAGTTGAACAAGTATGCTATTATACAGACCGACAGACAGTCAGCCCGTTGACGGATTTGGGCAAAATTTTATACGGACCTACATTCATGACGATAAATCTGTGTACCAAATTTTATCCATCTGGCTTTTCAAGATTTTGAGTTATAGCGTTCGCATGACCTCGAACATACAGACAGACAGACTTCCCGTTGACGGATTTTGTCCAAAATTTGATAGAAACCTACAAATTAGGTTTAAAGACCACATACCAAATTTCATCCCCGTAGCTCTAATAGTTTTCGAGTTATCGCGTTCACAGACAGACACACACACAGACAGACATAATTCCCAAATTGTGTTTTTCGGACTCAGGGAGGTCTAAAACGTGGAGATTCGTCAAAGTCTCGAATTTTTTGACGATTACAAGACTTTCTCTTCGTATACTTCGTATACGAGAAAGTAAAAAGCGATAATCCTGTAACTCAAGCAAATATTAAAGATTATTTGAAATGTGATATCAGAAAACATTTATCTGAGCAAAAAACTATTAAATGTTTTTTTTAATGCAATGTTCAATATTCTGTTCCGTTCTATTTGTATATTCTAAGTGAGTTTTTTGAAATATGGGTTCGGCATAAATTAGAATAAATACTAAAAATTTGATAAAACCTCGCAGAAAGTGTTTTACGTACCAACTACATAAAATTTGATTTTTTTTAATGTCAAAATTTGCTATCCATAATTCTATAAAAGCTTCATTAAAAACCAAAAATGTTCGAAAAAAAAGAAGTAAGCTACGAAATTTCCTTTCTCTGAACCCTCTATAATCTGTTTGCTCCCTGTTCTTCCTCCCTACCTACGATCTCCCCCCTTCGGGGGAAAAAAAGTGGCCTCCTTGAGCGACCTTGACCGCAATTAATAACAATTTTAAACCTTGTAAAATTCGAACTAATTACTGTACAGTACTCATACTAATATTATTGGAAAGATCATTGTTTGCACTTTAAATTGGTATGAAAATCATTTTCATGCGATTATTCTTTCGGAAGTTATTGACGGAAAAAAGCAAAATATGTTGAAATCTGTCTTAATTTTGAAATAATTAAAATTTGAATAAAAAATTTAAAAAATCGGCTCCGAGGTGCGCATTCCCACCCTCCAAAGTATACCTGTACCAATTCTGGTAGCTCTAAGTTCAACGGTCTGTTCTGTAGAGCGCCAACACATGCACACAGAGAGAGAGGCTTTTGCATGCATTATTAGTAGAGATAGAGATGAAAGCTCCGGGCCCCTAGATGCATCTTCAATGGTCGCCTCCACATCTCCATCCTTCGAGACTGCCATTCACTGCCAAGGCCGTCTTCGTAAATTTGAGCGCCCTGGGCTAGGGTAATTTGGCGCCGCATCAGAACAGTAACTTGGAATTTGAGCGCCTACGTCTCTAAACTGATTATTAAGAAAAATAAATAATAATTCTCATCATTTACGGGGTATATATTATTGTGTATAAAAAGATGGCATCAAAATAATTCTGAAAATTATATGCATCGCAATATAAACAATATTATTTTTTTAAAATATAATCGCAGTACACTCTGCAAATTATAATACAACATTTAATATTCTTTACTGTATAGTGTGATTAAAGAACTAATCTAATGTAGCACTAAGATGTTAGTATCAGAGTGCAGCTACCTGTTTATCAGTCATAATGTAGGTAACTTCCATTGGAAACATAGTTTCGGATTGACTCACTGATTGCCTCGGCATGAATGATTACTTTATGAACTGATACGCATGATTATAGAACATTACAAAATCGAAGGCTGGCTAGACACAAGTCCTAATCATATTTATACTTTTAACATATTTAAAATTATAATTAAATGAATCTTTTGTCTCGAAATTAAAATAAGATCAGTAGAGTAAAATTTTTGTCAACCAAGGGTTAATGGCGCTTCTGGGCTACAGCCCAATTAGTCTATTGGATAAGACGTCCCTGTTCATTGCACATTCTCTATGGGGGAAAACCTTGACTGAGTCTCAACAACTGGACCTATTTCGCCAATTCATCTTGTCACTTTGCCAGCATAGCTAACCAATCAGAATGCCTCACGTTTATTGTACAAGTTTTAAATAGTATTTTTGATCAGTGCTAGCTTCATTGTATACGGCTCATCAAAAAGTGCAAAATACTTATAGTAGGGGATGGGAACTTTATTTAGAGCGATATCATATTACATTTATGGTTCTGAAAACTTTTAGTCAAAGTTGTGAAAATATTAGAACTCAAATGTGGATTTTTCGTTTTATATCCTATTCCACTAATCTATATGCAGTATATAAAAATGAGCGAGCGGGAGTGACCTCCCCAAAACTTTCTCGCATACGAATAACACGGGTAGGGGGGGGGGAATACACCGCGCCGGAAAACGTGTGGATTCCCTAAGGTGGGGAAAACTCTCTCTCCAGCGTCCGCAACATTTTTTTGCGTAGAATGGAGAAAAAACCGAATAGGTAATTTCAACGCCCTTTTTCTAAAACCGATTTAAACAAAAATTGGAGACAAATCTACAATTAGGATTTCAAGACTACATACGAAATATCATTTGACTAAGTAATTTTTTAAGAAGTTATGGCGTATACGATTATACCGGTCAACTCTTTGATGGATTTGGCCCAAAATTTTATACGGACTTACATTTCTGATGAAAAAACTGTGCACAAAATTTTATCCATCTAGATATTTAAGTTTTTCAGTTAAAGAGTTCACACGAACGCGGACAGACAGACTTTCCTTAGAGGTATTTTGTCCAAAATTTGATAGAAACCTACAAATTATGTGTAAAAGTCACATATCAAATTTCATACCGTAGCTCTAATAGTTTTTGAGTTATCGTGTTCACAGACAGACAGACATAATTCCAAAAATGTGTTTTTTCGGACTCAGGGAGGTCTAAAACGTGGAGATTCGTCAAAATCTCGAGTTCGAATTTTTTGAAGATTGCAATACTTTCTCTTTGTATACGAGAAAGTAAACAAGCGGGAGTGGTCTCCCCTAAACTTTCTCGTATACTTCTCAAAAATTTGTCATTTTCCCTCCCCCTGAGTGGATAAAAAATTCGAACCTACTGTAACCCAGAATGCAATGACTATCAGAATGTTTTTCATTGTAGATTATAGTGATTGTAAAATATTTAGGTGAAGAATCATATTCAAAGAGATGTATTAAAACTTAGCAATATTTATTTTCTATCGCACTCTAGTAAGCTCCACTAATGCGAGGGCGTGCGACGAGCGAAAAGAAAACGGGAGAAAATGACCTCGTTCGCTATCGCTGAATAGCTTGCGCATGCGCAGAGATTTCTTCCAGTACGCAAGTAAAAAAAAAATTAAATATGCAATTAAAACGTGTTTTTTTTAACCGATTGAAACGAAATGTGGACACAGATCTATAATTAATGTTAGCAACCGTCATACCAATTTTTATTTATCTAAGCCAAAGGGTTTAGGAGATATAACTTTTACAAGTATGCGATTATACAATCCGACAGACCATCAACATGTTCGTATCATAAGTCTATGCTTGCGAGCCTCGAAGCGCCGAGATGGTGGGGCCAGTGCTGAACACAGCGATTTCTGCTATTCTCAAAAGAGAACGTGTTTGTGTGTTAGCGCTCTATCGACGGTTATGGCCATAGACTTATGATACGAATAGACTGCTCATGGAGGGTTGCAATGTGAAGCAAGTACCTAATCACGTGACTAGTGGACGCGAGCGAGGCACGTCGTACGGGAGTCCAGTGTTATTTCAATGCGTGAGTAAGAAAGGTCTGCTGAGGTTCTCATGAAAATTAATCGAAAATGGCGAAATCCTGTTGTACTTACGAATGTAAAGAAAAATTTATGAATGGAGGATCTTTTTCATTTCATTGGTAAGTAAAATTTGTATGATTTTTTGCTTTATTAATGCAAAATAGCTACACAAAAATAAGTCTTAGCTCTTCGCTGTGGCTGTGCAATTGTAAACGATATTATTCAATTTGTTGCGTATGAAATTAATCCTTTTCTTAAGTTAATTGTTTAATATCATCTTTTAGAAGTATCTGTAGATTTTAAGTGCCTATTAGTGTTTAAAATACGGAATTTTATCAGATACAAATGTAGATTGAGATATTTGGCGATATGTTGGTGAAGTTGTTTACATTCTGAAATCTTCGTGTTTTCGCTTTATTATTTAAAAGAAAATAAAATTTTATGATCATGAAATAAACGAAGAATGTTTTCCAGTGTGTAAAAAAGATAAGTATAGTTTATTTTCAGTACAAATTCATCTTTAGAATTTTTTTTAAACATTTTCTTTTATGCATATAATTAAGAAACTATACTGTTAATAAAATTTAGAACTTAATAACTTCTTTTTTGTTTAATTTTCGTTAATTTATGTGTATATGATGTTCGAAAATTTATTTTGTGTTTTTATTTACTCTTTATGTATTTCTTGTTCTCTTTTTTCACATGTATTATTTTCCAAAACAAGAGTATTAGTGAAAAGTCTTAAAAGATTTATCTGATTATTTTTCAGATTTCCAAAAAATCGTCAAAAAATAATAACGAAAACATGTTTAAATTTTTATGTGATGCTGAGAGTTACATTAGAGCTCTGAAAATTTCTAGAAATGGTCTTTCAATACTCAACAGTAATCGGCGTACGGGTTTTTTAGGATTTCTTGTATGTATTAAAAGCCTAAAACTGTTATACATCAATCTCATAGAAAGCTCAACTTTAAAATTTATTATGACTTATAAATTATCACAGGACCACCTGGAAATGCTATTTAGTATGATTTGTAGCAAGGGGGGGGGGTAACAATAACCCTACTGCTAAACAGATTCAAGCAGCCTATAAAAGTATTTTGTTACGAAATCACATTAAGGCATCTACCTCTGGAAACTGTCTACCATTAGATGGCATTTTATTTTAGATATTACATAATATAAAAACAAATTTCTTCTTAAAATAAACGAAATGGTTGAACATTTTGCTGAATCAAATGAAGATTCATGTAGTGCTATTGAGGATATGCCTGTTGTCAATATTATGCCTGCCAATCCAAAACAAAAATTGACCAAAAGTTTGAAATGTGATGCTTGTGTGTCAGCAATCCTACTTTCTGTGAGCTTATTGAACAAAAATATAGGGGAGGTTTAGTATGTCCTGATTTCGAGACTGAAAAATTATGCAAAGAAGGTGAGAGGAAATTAAGGTATTTTGAGTATCAGAATTGGTTGAAAAGAAAAAATATATAATTCAAAATTCAATTATCCACACTCTAACAGATGTCGAAAGCAGTCTGTTTCACTCTTTGAGTGACCATATTTTAGAACAAGAAGTGCTGCATGACCATATAACCTTGCTAATGAAATCCATTTTGCATTATTTTTTCCGAATAAGATTAAACTGATTAAACATAACTAAATCAATCACTTCAAACTTGTAAAAATTAAAAAAAAAACAGAAGTCAAAGTACAAACCTAGTTCTATTCAAAGGCCATTAATATTCAACACAACTAACTATGGCTTAAATAGTTGTAATTTACTTGGTAATATAACTTGGAAACTAGATCTGTATAAATTATTGCTCATAGTTGTGATGTGGCAACAAAAGAAATTAGCAGTTGACTGTACTTTGTGAGAACATTAGTAGCAATATAAGTGTTAAACAACATGTATTTAAAATGAGATTGTGTTTATAAACATGTTAATTTTATTTTATTGATAAAAGAAATTTTACATATATTCATTCTTTTTTATCCATTTATTACTTTGTGTTACAGTTTCAGTCTCGTCAGTTACTTTCATTAAACTATGACCATATCTGAAATGGCTGTCAATGTTTACATCTAGTGTTGTGTTATTTTTTAATTGTAAATAAAGTTCAGTGTCTGCATCTTTGACTTGTTTTTTGAATAATAAATAAGAACACAGAACATACTAAATATGTATTTCACAAAGTAAACTCTTGAAATATTTCATTGGGTTCTTCAATTTAAATTTATTGCTACATTTGAACTAAAATTAAATACAGCTTAATTTTTGAAGAAAAAAATTCCTTCTTTAATCAATATCCACAGAACAAAATGTTTAAAATTTTAATAGTGACTACGTTTTTTCTGAAAAAAAGGGTTATCTACATTGTATTTTATAGAAGTTGGATATTTTTATTAAAAAAAATTGGTTAAAACAAAGTTTTGGCATTTATTAACGAACAAAGAGTTCATGCGATTTTATCAAATGTCTATAAAGGTTATTAATTAGTTTACAATAAATTGTTAAATTATTCAATTAGTGCAAAGTTGGCTAATTTAACAAAACAGTTTGTTTTATGATTTCATGTTTTCAAGTTTGAGAAATTCTCATCTACAAATTGAAATTATTTATATTGTTCTATTTTTTAGATGAAAAAAATTTATGGCTATAAAAATAAATATAAGAAATATCATTAATAACCTTAAATCCTTTGGAAAAACCAAATTATTTTTAAAAATTTCGAGTAAAATAAATAAGTTTTGATTATTTTTTTACTGAATAATTTAACCAAGGCATATAAAAGGATTTATTTCAGAAGGGATACATACATCTATTTAAGGAGCATGACCCATAACATTTGAAACTAGTCGATTTATTTCGGAGAGGGCCTCAGCCTCCTTATATACGTCCCTGAAATTTAGCCCAACGGGACTGCTGCAGATTTCCTTTTCCAAAGGGTTATCCTCTCTCGTCTCTTTTGAACACCTCGGCCTACTTCTAATGAATGTGCTTCATCAGTGGAATTCATTTCTTTTGGACTCTTCGGCCTACCTCTAATGAATGTACCACATATGTGGAACTCGTTTCATTTGAACTCTTCGGACAACCTGTGATTAAAGCCGCGCTCCACTGTCTGTGGCAACTTAAGGCCCGTCAAACAGCTGCCGCATAAAAGATAAGTAAATTTTTGTTTTGAGTTTAAATGATTTATTTGGAATTTTCCCATGAGTGTTGAGTTTTTAGTGACGTAAATATGTTGGAGATTATCGGTCGTGCCGTAAGGTAACTCAATTTTCCGATTATTCCTGTGCCGCAAGGTGGACATTTGGTTATTAGTATGACGTCATTTTCTGTATTGCGTCATGATGTTGGCGTATATAAAATGCCTGTGTTTTCTCTGTGTATGATTCGATTCCACCATGTAATCACTTGTGTCGACATAGCGTGAACGGAGTTCTCATCATGCTGCAGCTGCAGAACACAGTTTTTGTGTATATAATAATTTAGACGTCTTCTTTTAATGTTTATCAAGAAGATAAACCCAATCGTAATAAATGCATCTTATTAGAAGAAAAATGGAGTCTCTCGTCTTTATGCGTACTCTATTGTTTCTCTGTTTTCCAACAGAGAAATTGGTTATGGGCCAATTAATCTCCAACGCTGCACATAAATTTCCTGGACTGTGTATGAAACAAAAAAACCCTTCGTCTACAGCATGTCTGAATCTGCCGAACCGAAACTTTAGTTTTCGCTTTTCCGAAGCTTAGCGACTTCAACTATGGAAGCTGGAAAACAGACATGAAGGTATTGTTGATGGAAAAAGGATGCTGGCAATTTATTCTTGGAACTGAGAAACCTTGCTCTGAAGGAGCATCCGATCGAGAACGGCTGGCGTATGAACTTAGAAAGCAAAGGTCCTATACGACGATATACATGGGAGTTGAACGGAAATATCAAGCCCTCATTGCTGATACCGAAGATGGAAAAACAGCTTGGGATACTCTAAAAGCAAATTTCGAACCAAGTTCAAGAGCCCGTCTTGCAAGTTTAGTAGATGATTTCTTCAGCAGCAGATTCGACGTTAACGAAGAAACTATTGGAATCTACAGCAAGAAAATCGTGGAGAAGAACCAACAGATAAAGGAAGCGGGATTCAAAATGCCTGACATTGTTGTATGTTTTCAATTAATACGTTATCTACCTCCGGAATACGACAATCTAGTCCAGATCCTATATAGAATAAAAGATGAAGAATTTACGGTGGATAATATTACGAAGCAACCAATAACAGAATCCGGGAGAATACAGCTGAAAACTTAAACACGAAAATAGAGTTCAATCAGTAACTGATGCCTATACAGCAGGAGGAAGGAAACCTGAGGAAAATCGTCAGAAGCAGAAGAGCACAGCGACGAGATCCTATGGTAGTGGAACCGTGACGGACCCTGGTGTAAGAAGAAATAGGAAATCAAGCTCAAATTTTTGCAAATACTGTAAAAGAAAAGGTCACTCTGAAGATGGATGTTTCAAGAAAGAAGAATCGCAGGACAAATCCTTTTGCACAGAAAATCCAGGTTCAAATCGACAAGCTGAAATGAAGGGATTCGAATCTTCAAACGTGGAGACAAGTCACCAGAGAAAGACCAGCGGAGTTCCTCATCGATTCGGCAGCTACTACTCACTTATGCAATCAAAAGGACTGGTTCTCAAATTTGAAGCAAATTTACCCAACTGAAGTTCTCGTAGGGGAGAGAGACTCTTCTGAAAAAGCCGTGGGTATTGGAGACATTAAATTTACAATCTTGGACATTAAAGGTAAAGTAGAAATAAATTAAAAAAATGTATTGTATGTACCCAAGATGAGACGAAATCTGATATGTGGTGCCCAAATTGATATTGTTGGTAATTATATTGAATGGGGCCGTGATAAAATGATTATATACACTTCGCGTAAAGAATATATGTTTTCTGTAAATAGAGTAGATAAACTATATATTGTATATGGCTATCCAACTAAATATGAAGCTAAATTTAAGGATATTGCATTAATATCAAATTTGAAGTTAGATTTTGTACATAGAAGATTTTGTCATGTAAATATTCCTTTAATCCAAAGTATGAGTAAGAATAATTCTGTAAAAGGTATTGAACATTTAAGTAAGACTAAAGTTGAAAATTGTGTTAACTGTAAGATGGCTAAATCTACTAGATCATCTTTAAAGAAAAATTATACGTATCGTAGAACTACTCAAAGGTGCTTAGATAGAGTTCATTATCATTTATAGGGACCTGCACCAGTAACTTCGATAGGTGGAAATCGATATTTTTTGTCTATTATTGACGATTATTCAAGAAAGGTAGATGTATACATAATAAAAAGTAAAGATCAAGTTTTTGATTGTTTTAAAAAGTATTTAGCTAAAGTAGAAAGAGAATTAAATTCTAAGATTAAGTGTATGAGATGGTCTTGAATTTTGCCACAAAGAATTTGAAAATTTCTTAACTAAATTAGGGATTAAAATGGAAAGAACTAGTATATACACACCCGAACAAAACGGGATTGCCGAAAAATTTAATCGAACGGCAATGGATGGAGTACGAGTTATGCTCCACGACAGCGGTTTACAGCCAAAATTTTGGGCTGAATCTCTTTTAACCTTTGTTCATGCTAAAAATAGATGCGAACATAAACTAACAAGCCCTCTAACTCCAATTGAAATATGGTCTGGGTTCAAACCGTCGGTAAGACATTTTAGAATATTTGGATCTTTAGCTTACGTGCATATTCCAAAAATAAAAAGAAATAAATCGCAACCTAGAGCCAAACTTGGCATTTTAGTTGGTTATTCATTACGAACTAAGGGTTACCGAATATTTCTTCCAAATGAAAATAAAGTGATTGAGACTATTCACGTGTATATTGATGAAAGTAAAAACGGAGTAAGAAGTTTGTTTGGTAAGAATAAACAATGCGAGTATGCTAAATTTAACTTAAACTCGGTAAATGAATTTGAAGATCTAGATGATTCAAATTATGCTAAACTGTTAAACAAATGAAGTCCTCTTTATATAGCAAACTGGACAAGAAAAGAATATCCTAAGACTATAAGTAAACAAATGTATGTATATTACTGTCCTCCGTCTAGCAAAATTAAACTTGAATCTTTAAATGAAGTTAGGAAGTATTGTAAGGAAAATAAAATAACATTTGAACCGGAAAAATTTATTTTTAAGGCAACGACTAAATATTCCGATACGAATCAAAGTCCAGAAAATGATTCAAGAAATGAAGAAAGTTCTAACTCTGATGAGATTTACGAAACTTTAGAATATGAATGTTATAATTCTGAATCGCCAAAAACATTTGAGGATACGCAGAGAAGTAAGGATAAAGAAAAATGGGATTTTGCTATGAGGGAAGATATTAATATTATGAATGAGATTAATATGATGAAAACTCGAAAGGTTTGGGAATTAATAGATCCATCTGCTAATAAAACTATAATTGGAAGTAAATGGGTTTATAATATTAAACATGATGAAAAAAAATAAACCAAAGAAATACAAAGCTAGGTTAGTTGCGTTAGGTTTCAAACAAAAAGCTGGTATTGATTATGGAGAAACATTTTCACCGGTTGTAAATTTTTCTATTGTAAAATTAATGTTTATTATTTTAGTATCATTGTTAGGATGGAATCGTGTACAACTGGATGTAAAGTCTGCATATTTGTATGGTAGGTTGAATGAGAAAATGTATCTCAAACAGCCACCAGGTTTTATTGTAAAAGATGCAGAAAGCAAAGTGTACTTGCTTCATAAAGCGTTATACGGCTTGCACCAAAGCGGACGAAGCTGGAACTGTGAACTGGATCATATTTTGAAGAACTTAAAGTTTGATAAATTATTATGGTCTAATTGTTTGTACAAAAATAAAGATGTTATTTTAGTAATTTATGTAGATGACATTACAGTTTTTGGTAAAACGTTAAATGATATAAATAAAACTATAGCCGTAATTAAAAGCAAATTGGATTTAACCGAACTTGGTCCGGCAAAATATTTGTTGGGAGTAAATTTTGAGATGAATGAAGACTTATTTATACATCAAAAAACGTATATTGAGAATTGATGATAAAATCTAAAGAACTTCCGAAATCGAACCAGTGGCGTAGCCAAGGGGGGTGCTCGAGCAATCCTTGAGATCCTCAGCGGCGCCCTCACGCATCTCAATTTCCTCCCAACTTTTTCCTTGCTATTCTGCAAAAAATTAAAACAGTGTTTTAAAGTTCGACAGCTCATTTTTTGTTTATTTTTGCGCCCAAGATTTTTTAAGCTTTAGCTTTATATATTTCATAAATATATGTTTAAAAAATAAAAATAATTACCTTAGAATTTAAATAAACTTAAGGATGAATTTAACTTAAACAAGAACAAGAATTTAAATCTCAAATATCTAAAATAGACAATTTTCAGAATATCCCTAAAATAAAATTTTATTCGTATTGCAAGAAGAAAAGAACTGGCACACAAAGTATATTTACTATCATTTAAGAAAATAAAACAATTCTGATGAAAAATATTCTCCCCCAGAATATAAACAAAGAAATGAAGCTCATGCAAACGCAGGAATCGGAAACGAATTCGTATCATCCCAAAAGAAATGTGTTGTACAAAAAGAAATACGAGACCCTGAGGAATATTCTGGATTGAATTTGATCTTTACTTTCTTTTTATCTTTTCTTAAGAATCGTTTAGAAATTTAAACACATCCGATGATGAAAGCTAGCTGAAGTTTCTTCTGATTTTTAGTAATTTAAGTATGTATTTTTTTCATTAGAACCCTGTGGTGTTGTTCAACATACGTTAACTTTCACTCCATTTTTCTTTTTAATCTTCATCACTTTTTCATTTTATTTTTCACTGTCGTTTTTGTTTTCTGAAAAATAATGATCTATCTACACAGCCTTATCTCAGTTTGATTTTACCCTCTATGCAAGCTATAAGCAGAGCTTCTTTTAGGGATAATTTACTGAAATCTGCTCTCATTACATTCTAGAACATTCTAGATACCAATAATCAACAAACCGTTATGTTTAAAAAAGTTCGAGATATTTCCTTTTTCGAGAACGTTCGTTCTTAAAGGTATATAAGCATGCAGCTGTGTAATTCTTAGAATGGATGGCAATGATGAAAAAGATTGTTTATTTCGTTTAAGTATTGATTTTTGAAAGCCTGTTCTTAGTTTTTTTTACGTGAATACCAAATTGAAATGTTATGAATTAATTAGTGAAGTAATAATATTGTGACATCTGCATATAATTTCGATATTTCTGCTTGCACCCACAAATTTGTAATTGGATTATGATGTAAATAAGTTTGCGTGATTGAATCTTGGGATCTTTTGTTTCGGTAAGAATCATTCCATGTTTTTCTATCAACATACATTTACGTCAGAAAATTTTAAGTTGATTTCTGTTTGATACAACCCCATCAACGTTTTAATCAAAATGTTTTATGCTTTAACAATATTTATGTTTCTGATATTGTTCAATATTGATTTTAATATTTTAAAAAGAAGTGTTTAATTCTTAAAGAGAGATTATTTGTTGAATTCAAATCTGTTTTTAAATTAGGTAAGAAAAGGTTAATTTGCTTATAATTTAGTGAAATTAATTATTAAAAAAACAAAATTTTAAGGAAATGATTCTTAAAATATGTAATTTGCATTGCAATAACGTTTTGAAAAACGATTAGCGTTAACGATTTTCCTTCGGGGAAGGACATAAAAGTTTTATTTGCAAAAACGCAATTGCATATTTTCTTCATTTGATAGGGAAAATATTGCACAAGAAGTAAATTCAAGCAAATGGAGGTAGATAAAGAAAAGAGAAAGCTCCGAGGCAGCCATTATCGACAAATGCAAAAGAAACTGCTATTAGAGAAAAATGCGAAAAATACACAGAAAAAAGAATCTGCAACAGTTAATTTGTCTTTGAATGCCGATACTGTGGAAGCAGACAGTGGAAAAGAGACTCCTGCCGTAACATCTAAGTTAGCACCCCTGAAGAAATTGTCGATGGTACAGCATTTACTACTAAACATCCCTTGCTTTAATTGTGCCAGAAAGTTCCTCAAGTGCTTTAAAAACAGAGATTTTGCCCTATTCTGTGGTACAGATACAGTAGTGGATGACGCTATGAAGAAACAACTAATTGAAGAGGGGTTTTGGCACCCTGGAATGGAATATAAATTTCCTCAATCATCTAAAGATAATAGGAGTTTTCAATTTAATTGGCTAAATCGCTTTAACTGGCTTGCATATAATGAAAAAGAGGGAGGAGCTTATTGCAAATTATGCGTAATATTTGCCCCTGACCACAATGCAGAACAGACTTTTATTTCAAAGCCCACAAGAAATATAGAACTACAATTGAAGACTATTTGAAGCATCAAAATTCTAAAATCCACCAAAATGCTGGTCATGACTGTTCACATTTTTTAAGCTGCATGAATAAATCAACTAGTGTAATAAATCGTGTAAATGATCAACGTGCCAAAGAGGTATCAAAGAACAAAGCCATTCTAGAATCCATAATAAAGACTGCAATATCTTGCGCTCGGCAAGAAATTGCCTTGCGGGGACATCGGGATTCTGGAATTCTTAAAGAAGACAGTAAAGAAAATAAGGGAAATTTCAGAGCAGCATTGCGCTTCCGAATTGATGCTGGAGATGAAATAAAAAAATCTAAAAGATCATCCTGGAAACGCCAGCTACATAAGCCTGAAGACCCAGAACTCCATAATGGAGGAAATCGGTGAGTTACTGCAAGAGAAAATAGTAAAAGAAGTGGCTAAAGCAGAATTCTTCAGTATTCTAGGTGGATGGGATAACTGATTGCTCTGTGGAAGAACAATTAAGTATTTCTCTTCGGTGTACCGAAGAGAAATACTTAATTGCAAAATACTGGAAGGAAAATTATTCGAAATTTTTTTCGGATTTGTTAAAATCACAGACGGCACTGCCTTAAATATTGCCAAAATTATTTTAAGGGAATTAGAGAAAAAAGGAGTAGATAAAACGAAGATGAGAGGACAAGGCTACGACGGATGTGCTATAATGAGCGGTCACACGAGAGGAGTGCAAGCTATTATAAAAAACACTTGCACAACAGCTTTCTATATGCACTGTGCAAGTCATACGCTAAATTTAGTTGTCAACGAAGCATGCAGAATTCGTGCCATTCGAAATACGCAAGGAACGATAAAAGAAATTTGTTATTTTTTTAAATTCCTCTGCCAAAAGAACGTACAAATTACAGACAAGCGTTGAAGAAGCGTGCCCCAAAACATCACACTCCCGTTTGAAATCTTTGTGTGCTACTCGTTGGGTGCAACGCCATGAAGCAGTAAATATCTTTTTAGAACTGCATCGGAGTACTTTTAGCCTTAGAAATTCTTTCTGAACACATCGCTCAAGACAGAATCTTTTCTTACAGCCATTTGTGATACACAATTCATAATGTCGCTTTTGTGCATACATAAAGTAAGTTGTCTTTTTTTGCCTGCCTAAAAGCAACTCAGTTAAATTCTGTCGAGATTATTCAGGTGATAAATATAATTAAAGATATTAAAACATGCATTGAAGAAATCAGAAATGATGCTAAAAACGAATTCTCAACCATTTATTAAAGAGCACGGAGACTAAGCGAAGAAAACAATTTCGAATTGAAATTACCAAGGCAAACTAAAAGGCAAATTCACTGAGAAAATTGTGGGATAGATAATGTAGAAGATTATTACAGTTTTTGTTTTTATTCCTTATTTGGATACTTTAATTGAGGAATTGAACTGTCGATTTCAAAATGGCTCTGAAATTGCAGCATTTTTGGAATATATTTTACCCTTTTTATGCTGCGAAAAACAATTTGAGGATGTCATGGACGTGACATCATTGTATTCCTCAGATATCGATAGCGATGTTGATATTATGAAAGGAGAGTTTGAACTCTAGAGAAAAAATGGCAGAAGGTTGAACTAAACCAAAAGCCGAAGACAGCAGTCGAAGCTTTAAATGAGCCTGAAACAAAGCTTCTTTTCCCAAATATTTCAAAACTTCTAAACATTTTTGAGGTACTGCCCGTAACGACAGCAACTTCCGAGAGAAGTTTTAGCACTCTGCGAAGAAATAAAACTTACTGTCAACAATGGGTGAAGATCGATTAACGGGATTGTCGATCCATCGAAGTCGGGACATCGATAGACTGGCGGCCAGAAGATCTAGGAGACTCAGTTTCATCATTAAAATTTATATTCTTTAACCCTATAATCCACATTTATTTTTCAATCAGGCAATTTCAAGAAATTAAAATTTCATTGTTTGAACAGTGGTAAACGAGTAAAACTCTTCTTGAAGCAACAATTTTTCAACATTTATTTTTACGAAATGCATACAGGTGGGGCAAATCAATTAGGAAATAAATAACAATGAGCACTGTATTTAGCTTTTAAATTTCAAACAAAAATTGAAATTTTGCAAAAAAATTTAACTCATATTTTAAAACAAAATTATTTCAAAAACTCTAAATCCTATCTTAAAACCTTAATTGAATTCCTTTTTTTATTATTTTCTAATAAAAGAGTTAATTAAATTTATGAATCATGCTCTGATTTATAATTTTATCATGGCATAGCTTAAAGGAAAATTTTCTTAATGCATATATTGAAGCGAATAGAAATTGACTTGTATATCATAGGGTTAAAGAGAGTGTGAATTAATTTGTGAAGACTACTTTAGAATACAAAATATTAAGAAACATTGCTTTACAGAATGTATTTTTGCCAAAAGAATCTCGAATTACATTCGTAAATATTTCATTTTGTGATTATGTTATTATTAAACGATAGCATTGGGTAAATATCGAAATGTTAAATAAAACCAATAAATAACAAAATGTAAAATAAAATTGTAGCTTTGTTATGATGTTTAACCATGATAAGTTTATTTTTAAGATATGGACAAATTTTTAAATGATCCATTTCGTATGACCTGATGCCGCCCACATCCTTTACTTGAGCACCCCTTCAAAAATTTCTGGCTACGCCTCTGAATCGAACATTAATCTTCCGATTAAGCTTGGTAGCAAACTTCCTGAAAAAATTGAGGAAAAGAATATTGTGGAAAATGAATTAATGAGTAAATTTCCATACAGGTCTTTAATTGGTTGTTTATCTTTTAAGGCTGATAGTACGAGACCTGATATTAGTTTTTCAGTAAATCTAATGTCGCAATTCTTGAATGGTTACACATTCGAACACTGGAAGATTGTAGTTGATATAATGAATTATGAATTCAAAACTAAGTATTATAAGATTAATCTATCAAATGTTAAGAATTCAAATTTAACTTGTTATACAGATGCTAATTGGGGATGCAATTTAACAAACAGACATTCTACAAGTGGATATTTAATAAAATTTGGAGATGTAATTTTCACTTGGCGTTCGAGCAAACAAAAGTGCATTGCACTTAGTTCTATGGAATAAGAATTCGTAGCGTTATGTGAAAGTGCTAAGGAATCAGTTTGGTTTTCTCGAGTGATTAATGAACTTGATATTCTTTCAAATAAAATTATTCCTAAGATATTCTGTGATAACCAAGCCGCAATTTATTTTTGTAAAAATAATTGTGAAAACTTTAAAGCAAAACATATAGACACAAGATATAAATTTATTAGAGAATTAATTGAAGAAAAGTTAATTGAATTGTGTTTCATAGAATCAAAGAAAAACCTGTCTGATTTCTTGACGAAACATTTGTTAGTGAATAAGTTCAGAGACATTTTGAAACTTGTATTTAATACCACATAATTTAACTTACACGACCGGGGGGCCGTATGTTGGAGATTATCGGTCGTGCCGTAAGGTAACTCAATTTTCCGATTATTCCTGTGCCGCAAGGTGGACATTCGGTTATCAGTATGACGTCATTTTCTGTATTGCGTCATAATGTTGGCGTATATAAAATGCCTGTGTTTTCTCTGTGTATGATTCGATTCCACCATGTAATCACTTGTGTCGACATAGCGTGAACGGAGTTCTCATCATGCTGCAGCTGCAGAACACAGTATTTGAGTATATAATAATTTAGACATTTTCTTTTAATGTTTATCAAGAAGATAAACCCAATCGTAATAAATGCATCTTATTAGAAGAAAAGTGGACTCTCTCGTCTTTATGCGTACTCTGTTGTTTCCCTGCTTTCCAACAAAAGAGCACTTAATTAAATTTCTTATGTAGCTTTCACTCACTATTTCTGATGTGCAATTACTTACATATATTTATATGCTGTTAGTAGATTATGGTCTGCATTATAGTATATTAGTGTTTAGACATAAAATCTGGAACGAAATCAATAATCCTCAGCGCTGTGCGATTAAAGATGTTAATTTGCTATTTATAATGTTCTCATAATAAATGTTTTGTTTATATAATCTAATGTGTTGAAGTCGCTCATTGAGCATTCTGGAGTTAAAATGAAGTAGCAGTATATTTTATAATGAACCTGTGGTAAAAACCTTTTATTGTTTAAGAACTTGTTTAGATGTCTTGGAGGTGAAATCAAATTTAATTATCTCAATGAGATTTACTAACGTTCTCAGCACAACAAATATACAGACCGACAGACAGACTACCCGTTGACGGATTTTGTCAAATTTGATAGAACCCTACAAATTATGTTTAAAGACCATATACCAAATTTCATCCCCGTAGCTCTAATAGTTTTCGAGTTATTGTATTCACAGACAGACATAATTCCAAAATTGTGTTTTTCGGACTCAGGGAGGTCTAAAACGTGGAGATTCGTCAAAATCTCGAGTTCGAATTGTTTGGCGATTACAATACTTTCTCTTTGTATACTTCGTATACGAGAAAGTAAAAACGCACTTCATTCGAAAATTTCTCTCTCTCTCTGTACATATA
The DNA here is from genome assembly GCA_013235015.1 of Araneus ventricosus. NCBI lineage: Eukaryota > Metazoa > Arthropoda > Arachnida > Araneae > Araneidae > Araneus > Araneus ventricosus. The sequence continues at coordinate 83,119 of BGPR01000693.1, forward strand.
TATTTTCTTCTGGAAAAAAGATAAAATTTGTGTCTGCTTGGATCTTTGAGCTCTTTCGGAAGTCACTTTTTCATTTTTTTTTTAAATTGGAAAAATATATCCCTAATTGTTTCGTCGGTAGTTGTTTAGTAAAGGTTATAATATCATCTATTTTTACTTTCTCGTATACGAATTATACAAAGAGAAAGTATTGTAATCGTCAAAAAAATTCTAACTGGAGATTTTGAAGAATCTCCACGTTTTAGACCTCCCTGATTCCGAAAAACACAATTTTGGAATTATGTCTGTCTGTGAACACGATAACTCGAAAACTATTAGAGATACGGGGATGAAATTTGGTATATGGTCTTTACACATATCCGACACGGGGGGAAGTCTGTATGTCCGTGTTAATGTGAACGCGATAACTCACAAACTTAAATAGCTTGGTGGATAAAATTTGGTACACATTTTTATCATCAGGAATGTAGGTTTGTATCAAATTATGGACCAAATCAGTCAAAGGGTTGGCTGTCTGTCTGTATAAAAGCATACTCTTGAACGCAATAACTTTATTAAAAAATTACTTTGATAAATGAAATTTGGTATGTGGCCTTCTTACCTTAATAGTAGATTTGAGTCTTATTTTTGTGTCAATCGGTTAAAAAAAGGCGTTCAAATTGCAAATTTTGTCTTCTTTATCTTAAACCCAATCCTATTGGTAATCACGCCGGCTTCTAATTCCACTTCCGCGTTGAACAACCTTCGGTAATCGTGGTGTGACGTTTCGCTAATTTTTTTTCTCCACTGCGTTAGGGTTCTTGTTCGTTTTACTGCCTTTTAGCTTATTTTTTTTCTACCTGTGTTAGGAGAATACGAGAAAGTTTAGGGGAGACCACTCCAGCTGGTTTCTACAGTCGTTGGGCTGAAAGTTTCATTAACTGATGGTCAAAACCAGTGGCGGCTCGTGAGCTCAGAAACGAGGAGGGCTGCAAAAAAATGTTTATCAAGAAAATACAATTTTAAAAGCTATTTTATCTCCAAGTAGGCCAAATTTTTTAATTCCAAATCCAGATGTGAAATTTCCTGCTTTTCAAGCAAAGTGAATAACCGGCATATGGCATTTTCTATTAATTTTACTAACAAAAATTAAAGTGAATGTTGATGTGACGATTCCTCTGACGAAAAAAAAGATAATAATAATCGGAGCTCCACACATACACTTCCCTTCTTGCCCAGTTCACTCGATCACACTCTTTCAAAAATGAATGTCAAATGACTCATGTACAGAAAATTTATTTTTAAGCTAAAACATAATAAATACAATTTTTACTGAAATACTCTAAAAATTTGAAAGTTTTAGAATACTATTATTTGCTTGAATCTGTCGTCGCAACACGAATCGAAAGCGAAACTCATAAACAGCCAATGAGATTACAACCTGTATGACAGTGAGGAAAAAAAGAAAAATAAATTAAAAAGAGCATTTTTTTTTCTTTCAGCTGGTCTGTGGCATTTCTTTTCTTTTTCACCCAGATTTTCTGCTCATAGAGAACGGATTCGGAGGGGGGCAGAGTACGCTGCAGCTCAGACCTGGGTCTCTCTTCGTTTGGATTCATTTTATGCCTTAAAAAAAATTTTTTTTTTGCATTTTCGTAAGTCATTGAACTCTGAGAGTGGAAAAGTAAGCAAATAAGATTAAAAACGAAAAATGCTAGTTTAAAATATAATTTCAGGGGTTGCTGCCGCTCTGCAGCCCATAGTAGCAGATTTTTTGATAGAGTTCAAATCAGAGCTAGAAAGAAACAAATGAACTAACGCTCAAATGCCCAACCCCGATATAGGCCGAAATCCACTTATATCTTCACATTGAGAAAGGAGAAATTAAATTTGTTTTTGAGTCTATAATTTTTTTCCTCTTTCTTTCCTCCATTTTCTCTCAATAAGAGTTTCATGGTCGGAGAGACGAAAGGAATGCATTTCATTGAAGTTGAACTGGCGACCAACCCGACCGCTCAGAAGAGTTTGAGTGGCAATTAAAAGAGATCATTTTAACATATGTCTATGGGCCGAAAAATTCCGCGCCGAACAAAAATTGCCCGTTGAGAGGAGTGACCGCTGTGTATCGTCACACTCTTGTATGATACAGATACTTTAGTTTTTCTAATTATTCCACCGACAAGTGATCGAAACAGTCAATGGAAGAAACAAAACATAGAAATTTTCATCCGTCTTGTCGATCTCTTAGCCGACCGACAGAAAACAGTCAGCAAAACGCGACATCTGATTCACTTGTCACCTTGTCGGTTATTCTGTCAAATGTGGTACGAACTACAAGCCAAATGGACAAGTGAAACAGATGTCGGTCATTCTGCTGACTTAAACATTAATCAGACGTCAAATTCTGACACAAATGGCTTATCACGATCGCGTAATATATAATAATTTTAAGATGGGATTTAAATTATTCGATCCCTTGATACCCAGCTCTCCACATCTCATGAAATGGTAAAGATTTTTGCCGACGAAATTCTTCATTTCTCTCTGACCGGGGGGGGGAGGGAGGGGCAAGCAGTCACTGACGCCCCCCTCTGGCGCAGCCTCTGTATATGTTGCGTATCTTTACGAAATTTTAGTTTGTGCAGCTTAATGTAACGTTACACTGCTCAGCATTATGTTATATAACTTTATATTTCGTAACTTTACTTTGAGTGACTTTTCGTTGCTTAACTGTATGTAACCTGTTAAACAGAAAAAAGGAACATTCATGCCAAATCTGAAGAAAACTGAACAACGCATTTGGTCGCAACTGTGTAACAGACAACTTTACAAACCGACGAAATTCCAAATGGTAGATTTTAAACACAAATCTCGTTTCGCGTAGTCAATAATTGCCTTCATCGAAAGTGTTATATAGCTTAACTGTTTCCAAATATTTTTAGAATGAAAATATTTGAAGAACAACGAAGATAGGCTAAATTTAATCGAAGATTGTAGCTTCAGAGGCCGTGCGATTCACCCACCCACAGGGGCGTATTAAGCTTGTTGGGGCCCCAGGCGCTGAAGTACTTGAAAATATCAACTTGTTAGTTGTGATGATTTAAAATAAGTTAATTTGCCTTATATTAAATCATAGTAACTATATTTTAGTTAGTAAAAATTGCTTTTTAATTAATCTATTGATTGATTTTAATTACCTAATTAGTTATTTAATTAATATTTGACGATAATTAATATGCTTTCTATTCAGTAATTTAAAATTTATATCTAAAATTCGTGTCCAAAATTATTCACATGAAATATTATCGAAAACACTTAGGATCCATTTTATAAAAGTAAAAATAATTCACTTTTTCCTAAATTAAAATCTCTAAAGAAAAAAATCAGTAACAAAAAATCTGACATTCACAAATATTGTCTACAAAAGTAATTGTCAGTTTCATTTATATTAAGATAACTTGTTTATTCCTTAGTTTTTAAATCTAAACTGGGATCTATATATTTAAAATAATATGGTAAAACCTTCAGACGGTTCGTCAGCCCAAACCACTCGACGGATTTCGATAATTTTTATTTCATATGAAAGCTTATGCGATCTAGATGCATTAGGATATTTAAATCTTTAGCCACATTTCTTCTCTTCAAGCACCATGATTGTGATAACAAAAAGCGGATTTAAACAATCATAAATGTAGGAATACGGGTTGGAGGGGAATAATCCCGGTCGAGGCCCAAAAATTTATAGGAATAATCTCAATTCCGGCCTGAGCAACCAAAAATTTGTAGAAATATGGGTTGTGATCACAGATTCCGGGCGAGGATCCAAAAGTTTGTAAAAATTATTATGATTACAGCCTGAAGCCAAACATAAGTTGTAGAAAAAGGGAGCATTATCTTATGGGCACTCTAGGGGTAATGCACCAAAGATAAAGGATGAGAGACAGGAGTTAAAACTAAATTATTTATTAATTAGAGCAACATAATATGAAATAAGAAAAGTATTTACACAGGTAATTATTTACAGTTAGACAGGAAAGATTTAGGGTTGTTACTCACTAAAGTTTATAACTTATACTTCGTTAAAGGGTTTAATTAACAGTGAATAGCGAATAATTACAGATACAGCATTATTTAGAGCTTACATATACAGACAGATACTGTGAATAGAGAATAGCCATCGCCCATAGCCGCCATGCTGACAGGGATGAAAACCCCGTAGCTTGTTGCCTATTGCTCACTTACCGCATGACTGGTCCGTTCGATTTCAAAAAGTCATCTCTTGCAGATTCAAACATTACACTGGGTTTTAACGGAGAGCTTACACTTACGCATCACGTGATTACCGTGAGAAAGAGCGTGATCCTTATCATCCGATATGTTTCTGCTGACACCAGAATATTCAAATGCGCTTGTACCGAAAGTGAGAAATTTTTATTGGGAAGAGGAATTAAACTTACGCTTTTGAGCTAGACTGGGAAAACACAATTCCTACATAAATATTCTCAAATGACACTTAAAAGGTGTTTAACAGAAGTGTGGATGGTAAACAGAAGAACGAAAGATATCGAACCCCCTAAAATAGTTTAATGACTGCAGGGGAACGGGGTCTTATCTACTGAAACATTACTACTAATGACAAATGATATTCCATGAAAAGAACAGCACATCAATCATTCAAACGAAAGCTTCCTGAGAAGTTGTTTTCTTTGTAATGATTGGGTTCTTTCTCAAGCCAGGGAAAGTGAATATCTGGTCATCTGTACCACTATCGGCATAATTCCAGAGAAGCTACTAATTCAGTTGAGTATTGCACTACACAAACCTCCCGTGATGCTGTAAAAATAATAAACGGCGGTTTTGCTTAGCATTTTTCCTAGGAAACCGGAAGAGAATCGTACGGGCAATTAGGGCTTTGAGAAAGTGCGGGATGTGTGTGCGCAGTACCCAACGAATATTAACGATATTTCTGCTGTTCAGGCACTCTGATTGTGATAATAAATCGCGGTCTTGCTGAGTTAAAATCGGATATGTGAACAGATTCTTGAAGGGATATTATCTATAGCGATATTAAAAAAACCGTTCCATTTCGGGGACCTCTTTGGGTCCAGGGCCCCAGGCGCTCGCCTTGTGCGCCTAGCCTTTAATACGCGCCTGCCTACCCCATCATTGTCTCAAAATCGAAGAGAAATTTATTGAAGTTGCTACAAATAAAATTCTAGCAAAAATTAAAAAAAAACTCACTTTAAGATCATTTGCGAGATGATAGTACGTGAATTATGTCTGCCATAAAACTATTATATGATTACAGAAAAACGTTAATTTTGTTAAATTCTGTAGTTTTAAATTCCGGTACAAATTGCGATTGATATTTCAACTATTTTATGAAAAAAGAAATCTGTATAATAAAAGAAAATAAATTGTAAACATTAAGAGATTCATTTTTTTTTGCTGTTCTAGCAATGAATAGATTTTATATCTTAAATATATATACATGAAATATTGTATAGATATTTATTAAAATGTGAATTAAAAATATGTAGAAAAATATTTTTGGAAACTCGAATGATACACCTGAAACTGATTACGCACTGTGGTCGTTTTAATAATTGCTTTTGTATAGCAGCTATTTTTATCATTCTATTCTTGCCATTTTCTTGCAACATTTACACGAACGATATTAACCGCTTAACTTACTATCCCGAGAATGCTCGTGCATCGAATTATCGAAATTTTAGTCTTATAAACTAAAATTGAATCATTAATTAGCTCTATAATTTGACACAAAAAATATGTAGGATCCATAAGCATCTTAATTATCCTATGCCTTCTTAGATGAATGAAAACGACAGCCCCTTTCCAAAACAGGAGGGGTCATCTTATTAGATAGCAAAGAAAATTATTAAGTTAAGTGGTTAATATACAGGATGTACACAAATGAAGTGACTAATTTCAAAAGTTAATAATAAGAAAAACTTCTAAAAATGTTGGATATACGTATTTTTTTTTTTTTTTAATAAGAGCGCTTCTCAAAGAGATTTTTTTCCAGATAGGTCACGCGGCGTTACGCCGTTCTAAATTTGTTACAACGAGAAAATTCCGTACGCAATGGCCACCGATCAGCAGAAGTCGATGCGTGTTTTCTGGTTTCTTTTCTTAGTTTTTCTTGAATATCACGAAAACTCTTCAGTCTTCACACTACATGTGAATTAACAAATTAAAGAGCGTAAAATTCCCTACAAATACATGCTTTTATTTTTCTTCCAGTTTTAATATTTTCTCAGATAATGGCTCTAAAAAAATTTTTGATTTCCAGTAATTTACGAACCCCTAGACCACCGAAATGGCATGTTACCTATCTGAAAAAAAAAACTTTTTGAAATGCGTTCTCATTTAAAAAAAACCCCCGTAGTTTTAACATTTTTAGTTTTTTAAAATTACTTTTTGAAATGAGTTACTTCTTTCGTGTACACCCTGTATGTTCGTGACGCTCACGTGATTTGGCTACGTGCCAGAGACTCAGACCAGACAGTCTGTCTACAAATTAGGGATACTGTTTCGATTCTACGTTGATTTAATATCAAATAAGAGTTAAACCAGAATAAATTTATTTTCCCAATATAATCTTTCAGCATTTTTTGTTTATTTTGTATTTGCTTGTTTTTCTCTGAATGTTGGGAAACACTGAATCTTTTTGCTAAATTCATAGGATCTTCAAAGTATCGGAAGTTATTGCTGTTAGACAGTTTCTTTTTCTTTTTTAAGTTGAATTGAGCAGTTTCTTTTCTATTTTGTTTTATGTTTATTCATCCAGGGAACTCCGTAATATCAAATATAGGCCGCAGTAAGTGGGCAGCTAACTAAGCTAGAAAATGCAAAATTATTATTAAGTCGCGGGGAAACTTGAATTTTCAATATGAAGACAGAAAGCCGCCCTGTTCCTGATGCCACTACGACAACTGAACCGGTTGGATGTAATACGAAGACAGAAAACATTAAATATTTATTAAAAATTCAATGTTCTACAACGAACAGACTCAATTTAAATTATAAAAACATCAAAATATTTTTCAACGGCAGCCAAATCGTGCGGTTCTCCCGACCAATCGGAAAAGGGCAAACTGGTTCGCAGAATATGCTTTGTTTACGTTTGATTTGGCTGCTGCTTGTTGATTCGTATCAGACAAAAACCTAATTTTTATAATTTAAATGAAGGAAATGGCCATAAACTGTCGATAATAAAGCCAGAGATCTTCGTTTCTGTCACTGTTTGAAAGTTAAACTTTCACTGAAATTCAAATGTCACTTTTGTCCCAAATGTCACAAAACTGGCTATTTTGAGAAAAAAAATGTATTTGTGAAGTATGATACAAAATGAAACACAAAATTTATAAATAACCAAAAAATGTATTTTAAAAAAAGTATTTTCGAATGAGGATTCAAAATGAAACATAAAATTTATATATAATACATAAGGTATAATATTTTTAGATTAAAGTTCTAACCAATTTTTTTTAAAGTTGCTATCATGCTTCAGAATAAAATATTCCAGAAGTTAAACAAGATCGAAGGATAATTTACCTTTTTTGGTTTGAAGGAATGACACTTAAAATGGAATAATAATTTTGAAAACTGTTTATGCTATACAGATAGGGCCGTGAAATTTCTGATTCTTAATTTTCTCTGAATCTTACGTTACAAGTCAGCCAGTCTTGTTTTGATTTAATGAGGAGCGATTTACTCTCTTCACATGTATTAATATTATGGAAAATTTTATGCTGTAAAGAAAAAAAAACTTGATTGGAACTTTTTGATGTTAAAAAAGATAAAAGTGCACAACATAAGTACAACTGTGATGTTGAGTAGAAACATGCCAATGTAACCAAATTGGAAAAGCACGTAAAAGTGTTTCAAATATCCTATTTTGTTAAAAATGGTTTCTGAAAGGGATGCAATAGAAAATTAATATAGTTTTAAACAAATTCAAACTATGGAAATTACATCAAACTGTTAGTTTCAAGAACATTTAAGTACTCATGGAGATGATTCAGATGAACCCCGCCTAGCAGTAAAATGCCTGGTACATCTTCAAATAATATAAAAGTTTCAGCATTAACTATTATTCAACACATTCATTATAATTTTTAAAACTTTTAGAACTGAAACATCTGCTAACTTTTCATCAGAAATTGTCTGGTTCCTTGACTGATTAATCCAAAAAGAATTATGAACAATTGTATCCTTCAGTTAGTTTCCATTATCAGCTCTTTATAATTTTAAAACCAAATACAATTCCCTTTTTTAAAAAAATTAGTTTCAGAATGAGGTATTTTAAAAAATATCTAAAATAACTCTTTTTTTTTAAGAAGCAGCAAATACAAAATTATTCATTTACTCATTGTAATTAAAAAGGGTATTTTAATTTAAATCATGTATTTTATGTAGCATGATGTAGTAATGCATTAGATTTTTCTGATTAAATATTTTAGTTTTTATAAAACTTAATTAGTTTAATTTTTATTGATTAGTAAAATTAAATATTATTTACCTGTGTATCTATTTACACACCATTATATGTATTTTATATGAATAGAGTGAATTGAAAAATAAATTGAAATAATAAATTATTTCTAAGAGTAAATACCCATTTCGGGTATTTACTCTTAGAAATAAATACCCAGGTATTTTACATAACTGATTATAGACTTAGTTGCAAATTATCTTCAGTGAAAAAAAGCTTTTAATTGTGGTGATACTTTGGTTTCTTTTTCATCGGTCAAAATCCACTGATCTGTACAAAATTTATTTTTTTCAAGAGTTTAATCTTAGCAACACTGAAAAGCATCTACACAGTCTTCCACTACGTGGATTTTACATTCCATCCAAGCAATATACCATTTTAGTTTCTAGATTGAACTTTTTAGAATCGCTGAAGTCGAAGCCTCTGAAAAATAAAATGCGCAATATAAAAACACTGCGCAACGCAAGATAGTTCCTTGCTCCTCATTGTGGTTTTTCTCCGCGATAGTGATTCTGTATAAGGCATTCTGATTGGTAAGAATAATGGAAACTTTATAACTTTAATTTCTTTGTATTAATTAATTTTAGTCGATCCAATGTAGAACATTGATTTATAAATTTTTTGATTTCGTATTCTCTTTTTTGATTAATTTCAAAAGTTTCCCCGCAACCTAATAATATTACTTGAACGATATCTAGGATGTCCTGCGACCTAACAGAAGTTATATTCGAATTCATTTTTCCGAGATCTTTTTGTTGAATTATGAAGCATCGGTTGTGTACTTTCTTTTATATTTAATTCGTCCAGGCGAAACTCCATAAGAAAAATTGTGTTACCAATTAGAAAAGTTACCGGTTTTGTTAAAAGAGTTTTGAATATTTAACCAATATATTTTATATTTAATAATTTTTCCTTACCCGCGCGCTTTCTTAAACTGAAAGGCTCCCTTTACTTAAAGATTTTTGTTAATAAATCTGTGACAATCAGATCCGAGATATTATTGGCAAGCTGAAAGCCCGTCTTAGACGGGCACAAATCTTCTAATTATTAATAACAACATTTTTATCAGCATTTTAGACTGCATAAAACAACGCATATCCTTAATGACTAACCAAAAGTTAAAATTAACTTCTTAACTAGAGTTAATGAATTAATTGTTATTCAAAATTCCGTTTCCAGTAAACTAATGTAAGGAAATGGATAGTGTGTGTGTGTGGAAGTTCTACATTTAAATGAAACAATGTCTTTTATTTAATAAAAGAAATAGAATTAGATTTATAAAGCTTTATTTCCAAAATAAAAGAATTGTAGATCTTCATAATGCTGCAGTGCTAGGTAACAATCACAATTATCAGCAATGTTTATGAGCAATATATACAAAATATTTCTAGCTTAGCTAGAGAGCAAATCATTTGAAGATAATGAGAGCACTTAAAATTCATTATGAAACAAAAGAATCACATGAACATGCGAAGAAGATGAAAAAATAGAGAAAAGACAGCTCATCTTAGAGTAACAGACAGAAAACAATAAATCAAAACTCCTTTTAATGAACAAAATCTTCACTCGGATTTATTATCATCTAAGAAAGCACCATTGTAATAAAGTACCAAATTTTAACTCTCAGAATATTTCTTAAAAGGTAAGTTTTGTTTGTAGACAATTCTATGGCAAAGTTTCTCAACTTGTGTATAAACTTGGAAAAATTTTTAACATTGAAATACAAAATTTCTATATTTGCAAAAATGCAGCCGATTTATTAGCGGTAAATATATTCATTTCATCGTAGAAACAAACATTATGTCAATGCACCACGACACATCAGTGTTAAGTAATAATTGCCATGGTTAATTATGCTTATGAAAATATATATAAATATTTCTAACCCAGCTAGAAATCCATTAACACAATGACAATCTCAGTTATTATTAATTCATCTAAATTTAAATCAGTTGTACTGCTAATTAGAAAAAAGTGTATAATGCAAAATTGTTTCTGGAATTTCTTTTAATTTTTTTCAATCTATAATGCAATAATACTACAATTCGATCACTCACCGATCCATCACATCTTCTAGTTTTTAATTTAAAGAGAGTTGTACTTCCAATATCGACTACGCTGGCATTCTTCGGAACTGCTAGTGTCTGACATTTCCGTAAGGTCAGGCCAAATTACCAATTACATGTATCACTATAATATTTATACGATAGGACGTTTCCGATAGGCGAGCTACTCTGTTTTCTTTAAATGAATTGTAGATTGACGTTTTAGACAACAGAATACAATACCAGCTTAATCACAGAGTTGTTTAAGCTGTACACCGATTCGTTACTCTTTTTCCTGAAATATAAAATACACGTTTCTGACCCAGATAAAAAACTTTTTCGAGAAAAGCTCTAAACTTTTCTGAACTTCAAATCTGATTTCATGTAGCAAAATTGCCATTATTTTTTCTACTTTTAGATAACGTATTTTTTATACATATTCAACAACTAATGCTCTATTGAAATTATAAAAAATTTCTGTTTAAACATATTTAGAGCAAGGTTTATCATTCAAAATATGGTAATACTATGTATGATACTTTGCAGGCGGTAAGAATATTAACATCCAAAACCTACAGTATACTTTATTTTTCAGTGAACAATGAAAATTCAAAAACTAATGTTGAAAGTATGGCAGTACGGTAGATGACACGCATTTTAACAATGAAATATTTCAGGGTGCTTCTCTTTTCGATGGAGAAAGAATACTGAAAGTGGGAAAAGTTAAATTGAAAGCATGGCAGTCCTGTGTATGACGCTGACTTGTAAGCACTTTAACAATGAAAATTACCAAGGTGCTTCACTTTTTAGTGAAGAACGAATACTGAAAATGCAAACACTAAGACTAAAAATGTGACAGTATTGTGCACAATACTCTGTTGGTTAATGGTAACCCTCTCAGCACAAGATATTGTACGATACCTCTATGATATTTTTCGATATTCTGAGAGCCGGGCAATCTCGTGAAGATACAGTAGCAATTTTGTACAGAATCTTGTACTATTAGGGAAGTATTAAGCATTTTCAGAATCTATTTTTCGCCTTTCAGCGAAGAAGGAAAAATGAAAATGCTAAAATTGAACTTTAAAGTGAGGGCAGTATTGTATGTGTCCAATTATTGGAAAATGGTTAAGTTTTAACAAAATGCTTCGATTTTCACCGTTTTTATATTGATTGGAACTAATAGGGTTAAACTTGCATGTGCGTTATTTTTGAACTTTTTTTAAAAAAAAATATTTTGTAAAATTTAATTTTACGTCATGAATGTAATTTTTTTGTATAATTATTTAGCATTGTAAACTGGCTATTAAAAAAATCTGCTTCATGTTCTGATCTATAAACGATTATTAGATCCTAAACACATAAACGGAACATACATATAATTGTATGGACAATTTTATATTTAATGAATTGTATATAGTTCAGAATTTCTGTATGCAGAAGATTTTTGGCAGTTTCTTGATCAGAAATTGATAGTTCATTAGCATTAAAAAATATATGTTACATATATGAGCGATTTTATCCTCACTGATAGACTATTTATACTATTTCACGAATTTTGTTCTTAATATTCCTCAATTATAAGCATATTACAAATATGAAGCATGCAAGACTCACAACCTCTAGTCTAATCACAAACAAGCAACGTTCATACATTTTGCAGTTCATTGCATGCATATAAAACATCATGGGCATACATTTAAATAATATTTTGTTTAACTATAAATTTTCTTTGGCGAATATGAAACATCTAGAACATCTAAAATTGAAAGGATTGCTCGTTCTTCGAGATTCTCAGACTTTTGATGTTTCTGTAAAAAAGAAAAAAAACGAATGAATCAGTTAGAAATATTTCACATAGAAAACAAATCTCGCCTTTTTTCATGAAAATAGTTTTTATATGAAATCATATTAATTTCATCATGGTTTTCAAGTCAGACTCGAAAGTAGTTTTTTTGCAATGACAAGAAGAAAAGGGTATGTCTATTCCCTTATTTATCAATTAACTTATTTGGATTTAGCAAATATATCAGTAAATACAATTGCAAGAATAAGTTTTCCGTTGGAATTTTACATAACTTTAAATATATATATATATATATTGCATTTTGCAGTACGTTTTTAAATACCGTCGCTTAGCCTAGGAGGGCACTAAAATGTAAATTTTTCAGGCAGGAATTTTTTTAGTAATTTTCCCATTGATTTCGCAAATGTAATATTAGTACACAAAATATTATTGAAAAAATGCAACTTGGGCATTAATGGACTAATTTATGTTCCCTGTACTAATTCAACTTGTAGAACACAACTAATTTCTGTGCCGTAATTCAACTAGTACGACACAACTAATTTCTGTGTACTAATTCAACTTGTATAACACAACTAATTTCTGTGCACTAATTCAACTTGAACAACACAACTAATTTCTGTATCCTAATTCAACTTGTACAACACAACTAATTTCTGTGTACTAATTAAACTTGTACAGCACAACTAATTTCTGTGTACTAATTCAACTTGTACAACAGAACAAATTTCTGTGTACTAATTCAACTTGTACCACACAACTAATAGGTGATAGCAGTAGTGGTTTATTAGTACACACAAAAATTATGTAGCAATAAACCACTAACAGGGCGGGCCTTTAGCCAATTGGACCAACTGCTTCCAATTCGGCCCAGCGCAAACCTGTACGGGGATTTATTTCAGATTTAATTTTACAAAAATCAAATGCAGTTATTCTATTTAAATGCATTGCAACACACACACACAGATGAAAGATTGTTAAATCCCTGAAAATGCACGCAGGTAAAATTTATCAGAACACATTGATGTTAAAATCAAGAGAAACAAAGCAATTCCAGTGACTGTAACATCTGGAGAAACGAGTTTTTTCCATTCTGAAATTTAAACGAGATCATCAATTCAGCAAGAACATTTTAACAGTTTAGCAATTATGTCTATTGAATCTGAAATCAGCTGGAGTTTAGATTTAGATAAAATTCTGAAAGAGGTTGCAGAGAAAAAAAGAAAGCTAACTTTAAAATGAAAGGCAATAATGATATGACTCATAAACAGTTTATGAATAACAAGTGATTCCTAAAATGATAATTTATTTCCAACGGCTCATATAAATTCTAATTTTATTTTTTTTCTGAACAAAAATAATTCTGATTTCTTTTCAGAATAAAAAATAAAGATTTTCTCAAATCATTTCAAAGTCACTAAAACAAGTGGTTCATCGACTATGTACTTTTCAGAGATGGTGTGCAAATGTTGTTTGTTACTTGCAGGCTGACGATTTTATATTAAAATATCTGCTTAGCTTAGCTCGCTTTAGGCATACATATTAATGTTTTCCATTCTACCACAGAGATTAAAGTCTATAACTACTACATCTACCTTTTAAAAATATTCTTATGATTCTACAGAGTTGGGACAAGTTGGCTGGGAACCGGGGGCTGACCAAAATTGCTTCCAATCAGGCCCCGCACCTCCTATTCAGAAAGAAAACCCGCCCTGCGAAGTCATCCAGGAAAAACTGAATGACCTCCCTCTGCGTCATCAGACATAGACTCTGTGGTGGAACGCAAAACAGCCCCCAATACGAGTACATCATGCGACGACCCGCGCCTCCATTACAGGGGTACGACCTGTCATCGGAGACGAGCCACGTCACCATTATTCTACCCACCACAGGGAGCGAGAACCCGCTTACTTATCCGGCGACTTCTCATCCACGCACTCGTGGTGCCTCTCGATGGCGGACATCCCTCTTAATCCTTAAAGGCCAGTGTCGCCTTTAAGCAACATATCCAATTTCGGCCTCTAAAATTCTTCAGAATAAGACTGAAGCTCTAATACTTGTAGATCCCAACAGAATACATGCAGAAAATATTATTAAATCAATTTACAACATATAGATGAAAGCCTGAGTGCTGATAAAAATTTTTTCTTTCCCTTGAGGCTGCATCTTTTTAGCTTTGTTTGTACGCTTGAGAATATGCCATATATTATTCCATAATTTTTAAGAAAATCCCTTGCCCATATTATTACTTCTTAAAAATCATCTGTGTTTGATATTATAGAATTTTATCAGGGAAATTTTTTTCTCAAATAAAGCCCAGTGTTGTCAGTTGGTAACAAACTGTTTTTTAGCCATAAATCATACTTAAAACGAACTAGAATTTTTTAAAGTATTTTTCTCATGTTTTATTCAAGAAATGAAAGCCAAAACATATTTTAAACTCATTCTTTAAAAAATCGGGACTTTAAGGATAAGACCGGCCATGTGTGGAACTTTCAGTACTAGACTATTACGAATCAATGATAACAGCGGAGTTATTAACAAAGCTAACAGCAAATGGGACGTTTCCAGTTTTTTAGCCACAGAGGAAAGACCTTTACTGACCATTTAACGCAAGCAATATTACAAAAATGAAATAATTTTTCTGCATTTGTGCCCCTCCAGGCCCCCGAGACAGGGGAACAGGAGGAGTAAAACCCCCGGGGCCAAGGGGGGCGGCGGCGGCCTGGGACAAGGAAAAATATGCTTTTCTTATTTTCAAGAATATTTATTTTTTTCCATGAGAAATGGGGTCCGGCATGAGTTAAACTATGTGTTTACATTTATTTCTTCTGATTATAAAGCTCACTCATTCTCATTATATTAATCGAAATCACGGTTGATGGCTAGAAGTCAGATTTTTCGCAACACGTGATGTGAACGAGCAACCGGAAGAAAGACCTTCGTCTCCTGATCAGTCACCACAGTCATAATTCGCAAGGAGGACCCGAATGCCAGTGTGGGGAACTCATATATGCCTAGACTTTGCCCTGGGCCCGGCTGTTGTGTAATATTTATGTGTTTACATGAATTAGATACACAGTGAATTCGAGAGTTCTCGGGTATGGAAATAACTGGAATAACGGCGAACCCTCGCGGGGTAAGGCGGCGTCTCCCTATAAAGGTCCAGAACAATCGAGAGACACCACCCCTGGTCCAATCAGGAACGCAAATGAACGAGATTGTCTGGAAGTACGGGGGAAAGAAGAACTGCAAGTATATTAAGGGGTGACAATAAAAAGAAGAGCAGACGGTGACCGCCTGGTTAATTGAAAGATTTTATTGAGACCATATAAGGTGAGTGAGGAAGAAAATTAAGTGACGTGACTTTTTTAGTGCCTTTGATTGGAAACTACAAGTGTCTATATTTTAATGAATACGTGGTTGAGGGTCGTGTGACGCCGCCTGGTGAGTTGAAATCTATTTGATCAGCTCTAATTACTAGAGACATTTACAGACTTTTGATTAGTGACTGTCTTAATTATTTTTGTGTGTTCCTATTCTTCCTAGGCGTCTTTTATTTAATGAAAATTTATATTTAAACATCTATATTGTAAATAAAATTTTATGTTACATATTTCAAATTTATATTGTCTTTCTTTGTGTTAATTTCTGAGTGTTAAATTGTTTACATTAAGAAAAATAATTTATTAGACAAACCTGGGATTGCTAATTACGTAATAGTATCTAATTAATATATTCATAATAAACCCGAAATAACACGGCTCGACAGCCCTCTCTCGGCGGGCGTGGGATCGATTACGTATCTAGGAGTCATAAACTTTCATATGAAACAAAAATTGGCGAAATAGGTCCAATGGTTGGGGCTGGAGGCCTTATTCTTTGGTTTTTCCAATTATTCTAAACATATAGATCATCATTAAGTGAAGTGTCAAACGAAATCATTTACGTGTTTAAATGGTGTGGTAAGAGGAAAGGAGCTCACTTTCTGTCTGTTTCCCGTGCGCAGGAGTCTTCTTAGAGCCTCTTGTATGTGCCCAGGCGGGCACCACACCCGGGGCAGGTGTGATGGATGTCTTTGCACGAATCCATACACAGGGGGATGAAGAAGCACGGGCAGCTGGAATCACAGAATTAGAGATAAACAAAATTAGAGTTAGTGTTCATTTCAAAAACCCGAGACTACAATTTCTGGATGACTTTACTACCGAAAGGGGTGACAGGGAATGAGTAAGATGAGCGCTTTTCTGGAGTTCATTGTTAGGTCATCAGTGTCGGTCATTCGCACAGGTGCCTAGAGACTCCGAGGGGCCTAAAAATCTATTCGACATACAACTCGGTACTAAAGCGACATTCGTGCCTAGAGACTCTGAGGGGGCCTCAAAATCCATTCCATCCATCGACATACATTTCAATGCTAAAGCGACATTCGTGCCTAGAGACTCTGAGGGGCCTCAAAATCTATACGACATACATCTCAGTGCTAAAGCGAGTGCGAATTTACGATGTTGGGTAGGGAAAGGGCCCCAAAACAATTTTGTGCCTGTGGCCTCATATTGTCAAAATCCGTCACGGTAGGTCATGCATGACCCTCGTCCTATTAGGCACATTTTTTAGTTAGTCTTTACAGCAAATCAATAAATGAAAATAAAAGTTTTCTATACGCTGCTAAGTAAAATGTAAACATCTCCACCTTCATTTTTTACTTGGTTGAAATCAACACCACCAGGTGCATGCATAAAAGCGCGGAGGGCTTCCGTATCCAAGAATGATCAGTACTAACGAGCACTTGGTATGGTACTTCGCTTTACTATTTTTAATTTTCATTCACCAGTTTATGATTACGTATGAATTTGTTAATACTTACTATTTACAGGGTGACTTTTAATTAATCTACACTTTTTAACTGAAATAATTTCTCAGAGTCTCACTAGATGGCGCCACGAATGCATGCAGAGGCAGAGGGCGTAAAAAGAATTTGTTTCGTATCAGTTTCACGCAATTTTGAAAGTGTCCCCCTAAGTGTCATTCATATTCAACCGAAGATCGTATATTTGTTAAAAATTGGTATTTATGTGACGAAAATGCCACACTATTGCTACGGAAGTGGTGTGCAACATTCAGAAACCGACCTAAGCCGTCTAGAGCAATCCTGGTGCATTGCATTGGCCAACTTATTTACCAGATCTAAATCCATGTGATTTCTTTCTTTGAGGTCATATGAAAGATTTGGTGTACAAGAAGAAGCCGAAAGATCTTATTAGCCTCAAAAGGTCCATAACTGACTCATTTGCAACCTTCTACACTTCATAGCAAATACAAGAAAATTTAAAGGAGGTTCGAGCATCTAGTTCAAAACATCGTGGCATGATAATGTTTTAGGATTAATGCGTCTATCTTTACATCATTTTTTTAAAAAATTACTATTAATTAAATAGCAATGATAGCACACAAAAATTGTATTTAATATCGTCGCAACGCGTGCGATTATAAATGCAGTAACTAAAAAAATGTAAAGTATTGCTGCAAAACATTATGGACGAGTTTGAGTCCGCGGTGGCCTAGCGGTAAGGTCTCGACCTCGGGACCGGAGGGCTGCAGGTTCAAAACCCGATTCCACGGAAGATCCGCCGTGTATGGGGCCTGTTGCACGCCAAATCATATCTGGAAATTTGGAGAGGGGCGTACCAGCTCAGGCGTCGTCCTTGACATCTGACTGCGGTTCAAACATACGAGGTCCGTCCCTAAGCAACTCTCGTGTTGCTTCAAAACGAGACGTTAACCTAATCTTATGGACGAGTTTTCTGCTTTGTTTACTTATATTAAAAACCTCAACTTTATTTGCACTATTTTTGGACTTCCGCTTTAAAGATTCCACTGACTTAACATTACACCGGGATTACGTAGTTACGGCATTTTAATGTAAATAAATAAAGCATAAAACTCGTCCATATTGTATAGCATCGTATTAGGAAACCCTCCGCGCTTTTGCGCATGCGCCGGGCGGAGTTATTTTCATCAAAATAGGGGGAAAGTGAAGAATGGAAGGGTGATGTTTACATTTTACCGAGCGTGATCTAACAAAGAACTCCGGAACCGCGCTCAGATGACTCATTGCCTGATACCCCTTTCCGGTGTAAAATCGTCCAAAAGGCTAGTCTCGGAATCCGTTGCTGAACAGACTTAAAAATATTTTTAAAAATTTATTAAAATTAAGAGAACAAATCTGTACGGAAAAAATTGCATCACTGAAAAGCTAATTTTTTGACTTTTAAAGTGGTGTAAAAATAGTTTTTTACGCAATAATATGCTCAGAAGTTATTGAGGAAAACGTTAAAGATTCGATTAATTTTTCAAAAAGTAACTACGAGTCAGATTTGGTAGACCTAATCTGACTCGTAGGGTCAGACTCCAAAGGTCTGCCCTACAGAGTGTTTTGAACGGTTTTTGTATCATATATGTCTAGGGTTACCAAAATTTTTTAGTTGAAATTTGGACACACCAGGACCCGGGGGTGAAGGTCTTGGTGGGGATCAAAGTATAAAATTCTATATCTGCCAACCAATGACCCTCTTTCATAACAGTAGCTCAGATTACACCATTTTTACTTTCTCGTATACGAAGTATACAAAGAGAGAGTATTGTAATCGTCAAAAAATTCGAACTCGAGATTTTGACGAATCTCCACGTTTTAGACCTCCCTGAGTCCGAAAAACACAACTTTAGAATTATGTCTGTCTGTGAACACGATAACTCGAAAACTATTAGAAATACAGGGATGAAATTTGGTATGTGATCTTTACACATAATTTGTAGGTTTCTATCAAATTTTGGACAAAATTCGTCTACGGGAAGTCTGTCTGTCTGTTTGAACAGCTAGAAGGATAAAATTTGCTACACAGTTTTATCATCATGAATGTAGGTCCGTAACAAATTTTGGACCAAATCTGTCGAAGGGTTCACTGTATAATCACATACTTGTAAAAATGATATCTCCTAAACTCTTTGGTTTAGATAAATGAAAATTGGTATGACGATTGCTAACCTTAATTATAGATCTGTGCCCAAATTTCTTTTCAATCGGTTAAAAAAAGGCGTTCAAATTGCAAAATTAATTTTTCTAATCCGATTCCCCATACGCATGCGTACTGGTAACAATCTCTTTGCACGCGGAAGGATTATGTCACTGTGTCCTTGAGCTGGAAAGAATGAATGAATCTCTGTGAATTTGATTCTTCCCCTAAATATTTCACAATCACTATAATCTACAATGAAAAACCTTTTGATAGTCATTAGATTCTAGGTTACAGTAAGTTCGAATTTTTTTTATCCACTCGGGGGGAGGGGAAACAGCACCTTTTTGGGGAAGTATACGAGAAAGTTTCGGGGAGACCACTCCCGCTGGTTTATTAATGTTTGGAAAATCAAACTTTCATTAATGAAAAACAGAATAAAACAAAACTATCAAAAACTTTTAAGTGTCACTGTTTGAGCTGGGATAAGGAGCTTCATCACTTTCACTTTCTGGTATACGAGACAGAGTGGAACTCCGCTAATCCGAAATTCCGGTTAATCCGAACCGATTTTATTTTCGAAAATTATAAGTAATTGAAAAGATTACCTGAAAAGATTTAAATATACATATTAAAAACAAAAAAGTACTTTTTCAGCATGCATAATTTTGTATCCATTGAAGAAACTAATGCAATTCGCCGTAAGATAAGGTCACTTCATACAGGAGCACATCCATTATTCTAATGAAAAGGGGAGACATGTTCTCTTTCTATTGCTTTTGAATAAAAGAATTCAAGAGATAGTAGTACTGAGTTCTTATAACTTACAACTTAACTTTTTTTATCACACATCTTTTTCTTTTCTATTTTTATCGGAATTTCGGGAAATCCGAATTTTTTTTTAATTCGAACATGCACCGGTCCCAGTTAGTTCGGATTAGCGGGGTTCTACAGTATTTTAATCGTCAAAAAATTCGAACTCGAGATTTTAACGACTCTCCACGTTTTAGACCTCCCTGAGTCCGAAAAACACAATTTTGGAATTATGTCTGTCTGTGAACACGATAACTCGAAAACTATTAGAGATACGGAAATGAAATTTGGTATGTGGTCTTGTCACACCATTCGTGGGTTTCTATCAAATTTTAGACAAAATCCGTCTACGGGAAGTCTGTCTGTCCACTTTCATGTGAACACTATAACTCAAAAACTTGAATAGCTAGATGGATAAAATTTGGTACACAGTTTTATCATCATGAATGTAGGTCCGCATCAAATTTTGAACGAAATCTGTCGAAGAGGTGATTGTCTGTCGGTCTGTATAATCGCAATAACTTCTTTACAAAATTACTTAGATAAATGAAATTTGGTATGTGGCCTTCGTACCTTAATGGTAGATTTGTGTGAATCGGTTAAAAAAAAGGCGTTCAAATTCGAAATTGGTTTTTCTTATCTTACTAACCCTATTGCGAAATCGGGCCAGCTTCCGATTCTATTTCGCCGTGCTAAGTCTTGGCTCGCTGTCAAATTCTGCTCGTTTCATCTGGATCTGCCTTTCGCTTTCATTTCGGTGATTTATAGTCAGTCACAAAGAAATATTTTCTCGAAAAGAGTTGCATATTTAATTTACGGTTAGTTTTATTTTGTAATTGGTAATGCATGTCTTGTGTTAGTGGATTTTGCATTATTTTCACTCGGACAAAATGAAAGTAATTGTTATTAACAAAACGAAAGTTACTGCCAACTGATTCATTTTCCATGCTTTTTTTATTATTTAAGCACTCTGGCAATATGCCTGAGATATTCTATTACAACGTTTTTCTCCAACTATGCTAGAGACTCTTGATGCGGTTTACTGACTTTTAGCTTACTTTCCCTCCACATGTGTTAGGGAGTATACGAGAAAGTTTAGGGGAGACCACTCCCGCTGGCTTTCATCTCCTTTTTCGGTAAATATTTTTCCGATAATTCTATTCAAGAAAGTCGTATCATTTTTTTTATTTTTTTCGTAGAATTCTGGACGTCAGCCTTTTCAAATACTTTTGATTTCCCCCTATTGCAACCAAATTTCTCATTCCCCGCATTCACGGGCTCAAATCCGGACATTTTGCAGCTCCGGACTCGAGCGCGGACGTCAGCTTAAGTTGCAATTTACAGATATCGTTCCAGTCTATAAACGCTATCATGTTAAAAAGAGAGATTAAAGGAGCGATTTTTCAGCTTTAATTATATTAAATTTCGAATCGGCCAAGAAAAAGACCAGGATTTGTGCCTTTGAAAAGTGCTTATCAGAAATATTATTTTATATATAGAAACACAGAAAGATGGTTGGTTAGTTGACTGTGTCCGTATTTTTGGCGCAAAGGCCATTTCTGCCCATACTGCGCCAAGCATATGGTTAAAATCAAGTTCAATGACGTCGATAAAAATATTGAGTGTTAAACGAAGTTGTTTGATCAAGTGAAACGGTGTTCAAGAACGAAGCTGTTGAATGTAAACTAAAAGAATGCAGAGAGAGAGCAAAAAGAATAATGTTAAATGCATGCAAGAAAGCTCCATTAAGTCTTGCAGTGTTACAGACGGCGAATCAAAAGAAACACAGAAAGAAGCGGGTGTACTTGAGGAATCGCAGACTGTCGCTTACCAGAGGATGAGCACGATGACACAGGCAAGATAAGCACAGGCTCCATTTTCGGCCGTGGTGGTGGTGACGACCGTCTGTCTACAGTTGCCACAAGTCACCTGGGCGGGTTTCTCCCCGAATTCAGGGGGGATGACCACCGCCACATTTGCCGGTTGGGGTGGATAACCTAAGGAATTCAGGAATAGTAAGTTTGGTTCAGCAAATATCACACAAAAAACCTTTCTGATTTTACCATACAAGACCACGAGTACGTGGATGAGAAGCCGCCGGATAAGTAAGCGGATTCTTGTTTCCTTGATGCGCATAGTAATGGTGTGGGGTTAAGTAACCTCCACTCCGATGACAGCACATACCTCCTGTGGGGCAGGTTAGACCGTGACCGTTGATGGCTTAGGACCTCCACTCTCAGTTTCCCAATTGCTGGCGTGACGACAATTATTCAATTGAACACCGGATGCCTAGTAGCTCGTTGTCGATTACCATGCAAGATAAAAGAGTCGAATGTTTTTGTTCACTATTTTTACTAGATTTATACTAGATTGTTTATTTATTTTTACTTGATTAGTTTTCATATCGAACTAACTGATAGTAAAACTGAATCAATTTTTTTGTAGTTTATCTGTTTATTTATTTTACTGTAAACAAACAAAAAAAGTCGATTTAGGAGATAGAATCTCGTCACCTGCTTTTCTTAACTTTCGCATCTATAACTAGAGTTCTCCCATGCGAGTTTATAATGTTACCATGCTTCAAAATGTTACCATGCTTCAAAGTGCTTTGAAATATCTGGTTCAGTCTGGTATTTTGTTCAATTTTATCAAAAATGGCATCAAATTTTAACACAAACATCGAAAATTATAATCCAAAATTAGTTATAGAACGTAATATATTAAAATAAAATCAAATGGGATCAATAAAGACACGGATGAGAGCATGGACACAAGATGAAAGAAACTAGGCCAGATTCAAAATCTTCCCTGAAAGCGGAAAAAATTCTTTTATACGTTAAATTACCGGACATGACTCGTGGCTGGCCCGTCTCTTCCGAAATGACATAATGGATTCTTCCTTTGTGTTTCCCGTTCCGACTGAATCGGGAGATGACATGCGTTTCCGACCATTTTCATTCTGTTGGTTTATACTGAAATGCCAATGAATTAAGGGCTTTTGCGCTGCGGCCCAGGATCCAAGGGCGCCTGATAATTTACTGCACTGATTTTATTTTAATTCTGAACAAAAAAATATTTAATTATAATTTTACATACGTTAAAAGTAAAAATATGATTAGGGTTTGTAACTAGAGCCATCAAGTTCATACTGCTACATAAACATGCACAATAGAACCTCTGTTCGGATTCCAGGAAATTAGGATTATCAGGAAAATACTGCTAAATACTCTTGATATACTTACCAAATGCAGTAGAGTATTGACTTTCGAAGAGTAAGGAGAGAGCTAGCTGCGATTCGCATCGCAGGTTTAGTCAAAAGAAGGTAACCGATTGAGTTTCTTCTAATTAAGGTGCCGTAATTATTTTCAAATCTTTCTTTCCCAGATAATGAAGCACGAGGAAGTATTTAGTAATGGTTTCGCGACAGTTAAACAGTTAATTTGGAATTAATAAAAGCCATGAAAAAAGTTTCACCCTGAAGAACGCCGGGTAGTCAGAATACAATCATAATCGAACCCATACTGGTATAAGTTGAAACTATTTTTGCAATCAGAACTTCATACATCATAAAACGTTTACAAAATCGTACATAATCCCCTTGTGGGACGCCGGTGACACAGCTCCGAGCCTGAGGTGGGAAGATCGTAGTCCCGATTCCACTGAAGACACGCCGTGTCTGTGGGGATGAGACACGCGAACCAAATGATACACGATTTTTTAGCCTCCTAATTAGATGAAACATCATGTTCAGAGCATTTATTGTTGTTTCAATCTTTATAAGGACTGAAAGGGTGCCTGGGATACCTAAGAGTGTTTAGGGATTTTTACATTCTCTAATACGAAGTATACAAAAAGAAAGTTTCGTAAAAGTAAAAAAAAAAATCGACTTTATACCTCCTTGAGTTCAAAAGAAAAAAAATTGAAATTAAGTCTGCCTATCCGTAAGCTTAGTAATTCCAAAGAGCAAAAACATAGACAAGACAAAATTTGGTATGTAGTCTCTACTCCAAAATGGTACCTCTGTGTCAATATCTGGACGAAATCCAACGACGGGAAGTCTGTCTGTCTGCTTCTCTATGTGTTTGTTGTGAGCTCGATAACTCTAAATTGCAAAGAGTTAAAGAGATAAAATTTGTTATTGGTTTTATCATCAGACTTGATGATTTGCGCGAAATTTTGGACTTAATTCGCCTATTGCTGGAGTGTCTGTCGGTCTATATCCTCATATATATTTGAAAGCGATAACTCATTAACACAACAAACTACTTAAATGAAATTCCGTATGTGGTCTTGACATCCAAAGTGTAGATCTGTATCATATTTTGGACGTAATTGGTTAACAGGAAGAGGTACAAAGAACATACTCGATCTTCTTCACTATCCTGCCAGTGGTGAAGCGAGGCTAGGTGGCGCCCCGGTCATAATATGATTTTTTCGCCCCCATCATCACTGACTTAGCTAGTGTAAACGTCACCAGGGGCATGGTGGTTTCAAAGCATTTGACTTAAAAAAGTGACATAAACGTATTAACGTTTTGTCAGCATGGCCAATGGCGCAGCGAGAGTTCTCGGAAAACAATGATTTTTTGATCCCATTCGTCATCAGGGGCCTAACAAGCGTATATGGCGCCAAGGGTATGGTATTATTACACTCTCTCATCATATGGCTTTGAAAAGTGACAAACTCAGTAATGTTTCGAGTCCATGGCGTCCGGGGCATCTATACCTTCTTCCGCCCAGTCGTTACGCCACTGGGAAAACACTCTCATTGGTTTAAAGCAGGGGTTCCCAACATTTTCTCCCTCGCATACCACTTGATTAGACCTTTTTTTCGCGCACCTTCTACTGCCATATCCTCCCCTCCCACTAACCACCCGTTTATGCAAAGAAATTTTTATCAATGATGTTAAGGGATTAGGTTAACTTAAGAGTCAAATGACTGGAATTTATAACATTTGTAGGACTTATTTTTGATTTTACGTTTTATTCCATTTTTATAATAGTATTAGTTCAACGTTAAAACAGATGAAATCGGTAATGTAATAATTTCGCATTAACTTCTAAGGATAGCTAAAAATTACACTTCCTTTTGCTTTCTGTTTTTTCTTATTTTGAGGGTAGGTTTAGAACTTGCACAACTTTCACGTTTACTTCTTTCACGAACTTGCGGAAACAAAATTCTATAACATTTTTAATCCCTTATCTTTTCTTGTTTCCGCCATAACCGACTTTGAGTTCGCGTACCCCCAGAGGTACGCGTACCACAGAACCTCTGCCCTAGGTGCGTGAGTTGATAATTTTCCTTTTTCTGTGTAGACTGGTTTGGGGAATAAACTTCGCCCTTTAGATAATTTGAGTGATACTGATCAAAACTTAATTATCCCAAACCACCCTTCTACATAATTTGTTGGATTCGGCCGATATAGGAAGATCAATTTCTACATATATATTAGTATGTGATAAAATTGTAGAAAATTATGAATAGTAATGGCGTATTCTATTTTTGGGAGGAAAAAAAAAGTCCATTCCATATTTCTCCGTCGTAGTTTTTGGAATTTTAAACAGATATACGCTAGCAATTTAAGCCCATTTACATTAAATATAACGGAGAACGATCGTAACTCACGAGAATATTACAAATTCAGCGATCCGAAAGAATTACGATGATAACGAAGTGAAACGGTTTGACGTCTTAACATCATAGGTGCTTGATTACTTTAACTGCGTGGAGAGAATCCTCGCAGAGAAACGACTTTTACAGTGCCTTGGCGACTCAATATCCAATTGTTGATACCCAGATAAGATAATCGAAAATTATTTGAATGATGGTAGAATGATAACGTGAAATTAAAACACGAGGGATATAATGCTTCCTGTTTTAGGTTGGATATCGCCTTATGAAGATTTTCTGAATCGGAGGCAGTCGAGGCGCTTTGCAAGTTACCGAATTGTGCAGGGTTATTGCAACTATGGACTATGCAAACAGTAGCACCGACTACAAATGGTTGTAACTTCTTTGTCAACAAAGATAGGAAGAAAAAACCTGAACACACGACAGAGGGAAGATTCGGGTTTTTTTTTCGGGTAATAATTGTCCCTACGGTCCCTTGATCACGCGGACAACATTCGTGCGGTAGACCATTTCACACCAAGTCTGTGAAATTTGTTCGCTGCCATTGATGCGCGTTCGATAGCCGCATGTATTTTTTGCATAGGGTTATCTACATTTCCCGAAATTACTTCTTGGGTCCTTATTTCATTGGGATATGTCGTAGACTCTGTCTTAAAGTCTCCTTTGCGTATAACAGTGAATAAACTGAAGGCACGTATAAAGAACACTTCATATGTGAAATGGTCTACTACCGGATGGATGTTGCCTGTGTAAGCAAGGGAAGTCACATAGGGCAATTACTGCGTATGCCACCAAATTTTCAAGTTTTCTTCTGCATTGTGTTCAAATATTCTCTTCCTATCGTTGCCTACAAGGAAGTTATAGCCACTTGTAGCTGGAGTAATTGTTTTGAATAACCCTACACTGGTCGCTTTACCAGCAAAAGACTCCGGGATGCACTAAGTACATTAACATTAAGTACATTAAGGAAAAATACATTTAATAATAATAAGATGTTTCAAATTTCTTCGAAATATGAAGACCATTTTATATTCTTTGCTTTTTTACGCGCATTTCTCTTTTGCTAATTGTCGTTTGATTCTTTAAAATTAATGACGTTTTGGTTTACTGAGTTATTTCTACGAATTATATGAATCTTTATTGCCATGACAGAAATTTAGAAAGGTCAATGCGCATTTTTTATCTGTCACTGCCCCTTTTTTGGGGACGCTTGTTTTCTAATTTTCACTTAAACAGCGTAATTCTCAGCATTGATTGTTGTATCTGAATGTTGAGTTATCTGCTATAAAAGGTACAAATCCAATAAAAATCATTTTTCTAATTAAAAAGATAATTAATGTCTAATTAAAAGTTAATTAATCAGTTGAATTAAAAAATATTCAGAAATAGCGTTTCCTTTCATATTTAATTCACGTTATCATATTAGTGTAATTTCTTTTTGAAAAAAGTAAAATAATAGAGTTTCGGCATATAATGGGTTAAGAGTAGTCTTTTTTTTAATTAATAGATTTCTTTTGAAAATCAGAGATCCCAGATAACAGATCAATGCAATATATTGCTTAAAATAATTATCTAAAATAAAGTTTAAGACAAGAAGAAACGAAAATAGAATAGAAATATAAACAGAATTATAATGAGTAATAAAGGAAGACTATTATTTCTGATATAAATTTTCTACACGTTGTTTTATTCAGTCAAAAACTCTCATTGGATTGCGTGAGATCCGCATTTTGGCCATTCTTTGTTTGCGTAAATTTATTGAATCATCTTAAATTGGCTCAACTAAATTTTATAATGATTCGTAATCGTCGTACGTAATGAAATAAATGAAAAACGAACAAAACCTTCGATGCGTACAATCCGGGAATATACCATTTTCTCCGATTTCATTTTTAGATCGAGACAGGCACGTGGGAATGCTTTTCCTGTACATCATTTTGGCTCGCTGCATTATTACAGGTGTGATAAGCAGGAAGTAAATATAATTAGAACGAATTTTCTGAACTTCAATCAGGGACCCTGGCTATTATTGAGATGAAATTTCTGAACAAGATCCAAAAAATACGAAAATAAATAAATAAAAATATTTTAAAAATTAATTATTATAAAAATATTTTGCATAAAATAAAAATAGGGAGACAATATTTTTTTGCTATCATTTTTACTTTTTCATTTCCTCGTATTATTTTACGAAGTATGCAAAGAACAAGTATTATAGTCGTCAAAAAATTCGATCTCGAGATTTCGATGAATCTCCACGTTTCAGACCTCCTTGAGTCTAAAAAACTATTTTTGGAATTATATTTGTCGTATTGGTACACATTATATTTTGCTACACAGGTGTGATTTCCCATTTCTTAGGTTGTGACCTTGTATTTTCGCACAATCATCAGTTATAAGTGATTCGGTTTTACATTTCATGTTCACTAAGAAATTTTTTTATCTCCTCACATTTATTTGCACCGTTTTTGTTCTTTATACAAGTTGCAGTTCTAATTGTATGCTTAATGTGACCATACGTCTCGTTTTTTGGTAGCCTATCCTGATGTCCCCGAGCACAGCTTCGGGCCGCCCAAATGTCCCGTTCTCAGAAAGAGAGCAACCCACGATAACAATTTCAAACAAGAAGGCGGCAAAAATCAAAAAAATCTGACGGGAATGTCTAGTAGCCCGGCGATGACGGAGCATGCGCTAAACGTGTCACACATACGTCAGTTGGTCAGAAGCCTGCTATTTCGCACTTGGTTCTAACTGCATTACACCGCATGAAGTGACAGAATGAAACATTGGGAATATTTAAAACAAAAGTCGTTGGGTGGAACAGTTCAAACACTTTCACGCCAATAATTTAAATCGTACGAACTTTCGCATAATTATTGAATATATTCTATGCCTACCCGGCACTAATGCACTCGTAGAAAGGGTCTTGTTTCTTATAAATAAGTTGTTGATGAGCTAGAAAGCACAGTTGCAAGTCGCAGTTTATAAAGCAACGTTAATTACCAGAGTAAATTTTAAGAAATCCTGCCCCAAGAATTCATTCCTTTTTTAAATCAACACCAAATATACTGAAGCAAAAATGTGTTCTTAAAGAAATGCAAGATCACAAAAATTATTTATTTTTTATGTGTTCATTCCTCTTCTTTAAAACGAAAAAACTATGTTTTCTCGAATTCACATAATATTACCTAAAAATCAAAAAAATGTCCCGTTTTGAGGAAAAAAATAAATGGCCACATTATGTACGCTTGTCTTATTAGGTCTTACCATAGGAATTTGGCTCCCACTACGGATGTACCTGTTTGTTTTTATTGGTCTTATCTTTATTTATTTTTGCACTGTGTTAATGTTTTTTATTCTAGAATATAGTTTAGTATGTTATGATATGTTTCTTTTTGTAGTTGTACGCATTGTAACCCAGAGTCAAAGCTTTTGTTTAGCAAGGAAATATTACGTAAACGTCCCGGTTTAAGTGATTATTACAGTAATTTCCACGATGAAATTATTGTTAGTTGTGTTTGTTTATAGCAGCTGCCTTTATAAACCGTATGTAAAAAGCTCCATTTTGGGCTTCTCAATGAATGTCGGGTTCTGGAGTTCATGAAGGGCAATGCAAAGCAGTCCATTCACATCTCATCCAAAATGGAATTTTTGGAACACGAGAAGGAAAAAGCAATCGCCAGTTTTAAAAACCGATGGAAACTGGCATGGCGGCTTGGGGAAGCTGGAATTCCAACGAACTCAAAATTCAACACTTCATGCGCCGATTCCAATTTGGGGCTTCGAGCGAGGGTAGCGGCACATCAAAGGGTCTGCCTAGATTGGGACCTCGCTTCGAGGCTAGATCATGTTGAAGGATCAAATCGGAAATCCGCCGTGGCGGGGGGAAGGAGAAATGCGGTGGCATCGCACTTTGGAGACTCAAATGAATGACGCGCATGATTTTTCGACTTGAATGGGTGGAAAGAAAAAAACAGTCTTGGGGAAAATGGAATGGAATAGAGTACAGATGAATTGCCGGCTTAAGACTTTTCTGCCTCATGCCCATCGAAACTGTTAGCTAGTTGTAATGACTATTAGATACAAGAGCGTTTGTCGGTCTGGGAACACGGTAACTAAAAGAAGCAAAGAACAAGTAGCATGAAATTTGGTTTGTGGCCTTTCCACCAAATTTACAGATTTCTCTCAACTTTTGGACGAAATCCGTCAGCAGGGAGAAGTCTGTACTTTCGATAACCCATGTCAATACGACAAATAAAGCAGCGGGAGTGGCCTCCCCGAAACTTTCTCGCATACGACTAACACGCGTGGGGGAAAAATACACAGCGCGCCAGGAAACGTGCGGTATTCCCTTAGGTGGGGAAAACGCTCCACTGTTCGCGCCTTTTTTTTGCGTCGTAAAATGTTGGCTTCAAAGGGTTGACTGTCTGTGGTCTGTATAATTGCATAATTCTGAAGACGATATCTTCTAAAAGAATTCTCTTAGATAAATGAAATTTCGTATATAGTCTTGAAACCCTAATTGTAGATTTGTCTTCAATTTTAATTTAAATCGGTTAAAAAACGGCGATGACATTGCATATTCGATTATACAGACCACAGACAGTCAACCCTTTGAAGCCAACATTTTATACGGACCTACATTTTTGATGATAAAGCTGAGTACCAAATTTTATCCATCTAGCTATTCAAGTTTTTGAGTTATAGTGTTCACATGAACGCGGACAGACAGACTTCCCGTAGACGGATTTTGTCCAAAATTTGATAGAAACTTACAAATTATGCGTCAAGATCACATACCAAGTTTCAACCCCGTAGCTAGTGATAGAGATAGTTTTCGAGTTATCGTGTTCACAGACAGACATAATTCCAAAATTGTGTTTTTCGGACTCAGGGAGGTCTAAAACGTGGAGATTCGTCAAAATCTCGAGTTCGAATTTTTTGACGATTACAATACTTCCTCTTTGTATACTTCGTATACGAGAAAGTAATAAGTAAACCAGCGGGAGTGACCTCTCCTAAACTTTCTCGTATACTTAACATTTGTCATTTCCCCCTGCGTGGATAAAAAATTCGAACCTGTAACCCAGAATTCAATGACTATCAGAAGTTTTTCATTGTAGATTATAGTGATAGTTAAATATTTAGGTGAAGAATCATATTGAACGAGATGCGGATGTATTAAAACTTGGCAATATTTATTTTCTATCAAACTGTAGCCAATGCAAGCTCCGTGTGCGGAGGAAAAAACAGAACACATTGTTAGTTAGCTTGCGCATGCGCAGAGATTGCTTCCAGTACGCAAGTAAAACAAGGACAAAGTGACGTAATCTTTCCGCGTGCGCAGAGATTGCTAACAGTACGCATGCGTATGGAGAATCGGATTAGAAAAATTAATTATGCAATTTGAACGCCTTTTTCTTTACCGATTCAAACGAAATTTGGGCACAGATCTATAATTAATGTTAGCTACCACCAATTTGTATTTATCTAAGCCAAAGAGTTTAGGAGATATAATTTTTAAAATTATGCGATCATACAGTCCGACAGACAGTCAACCCTTCGTCGGATTTCGTCCAAACTGTGATACGGACCTACATTCATGGTGATAAAACTGTGTACTAAATGTTATCTATCTAGCTATTCAAGTTTTTGAGTTATAGCGTTCACATGAACGCGGACAGACAGAAAGACAGACTTCCTTAGACGGATTTTATCCAAAATTTGATAGAAACCTACAAATGATGTGTAAAGATCACATACCAAATTTCATCCCTGTATCTCTAATAGTTTTCGAGTTATCGTGTTCACAGACATACAGACTTAATTCCCAAATTGTGTTTTTCGGACTCAGGGAAGTCTAAAACGTGGTGATTCGTCAAAATCTCGAGTTCGAATTTTTTGACGATTACAATACTTTCTCTTTGTATGCTTCGTATACGAGAAAGTAACCAGAGGGAGTGGTCTCCCCTAAACTTTCTCGTATACTTTCCCAAAAAGGTGCTGTTTCCCTTCCCCCCGAGTGGATAAAAAAATTCGAACCTACTGTAACCCAAAATCCAATGACTATCAGAAGGTTCCCATTGTAGATTACAGTGATTGTAAAATATTTACGTAAAGAATCAAATTCAAAGAGATGCGTAGCGATTAGATGCGAACCGATTTTTTGCACTCTTACCGTCTCAAGGACAAAGTGGCGTAATCCTTCCTTTATAATCAATACATTGAACAATGATGTATACGATGCAAAATATTTAAATACAGTTCAAATTCTTTAAGAGGGTAATTCCTTCATAACATGTTTGATAAAGATCAATTATGAAAGCACAATCAAAATTAAATAGGATGTATAGAACCATCATAGCATACTTATAGGAAAATGTAGTTCATACAAGCTAGAATAATAAAAGACGAAAAATAAACTTCCCTCGCAAGTTAACCAAAGTTAGAACCATGCGTTGTTTGAAGGATCAAAACAAATAAAATCCTCTGCGCATTTTTTTGCGCAACAGGACCTGGCGAGACGCCCTATATGTTTGCTTCCTTACAAAATCTGGCCGGCAGAATTGGTTTTTGGCAAACTGCCAAGTTTTCGGAGTGTCCCTTCTTTGCACAGGCATTACCAGAACGCATGCGCATGGAGTTGAACAAGTATGCGATTTTACAGGCCGACAGACAGTCGACCCTTTCACGGATTTGGCCCAAAATTTTATACGGACCTACATTCATGACGATAAAACTGTGTTCCAAATTTTATCCATCTAGCTATTCAAGTTTTTGAATTATAGTGTTCACATGACTTCGGACATACAGACAGACTTCCCGTTGACGGATTTTGTCCAAAATTTGATAGAAACCTACAAAGTATGTTTAAAGACCACATACCAAATTTCATCCCCGTAGCTCTAATAGTTTTCGAGTTATCGTGTTCACAGACAGACACACGCAGACAGACATAATTCCAAAATTGTGTTTTTCGGAATTAGGGAGGTCTAAACCGCGGAGATTCGTCAAAATCTCGAGTTCGAATTTTTTGACGATTGCAATACTTTCTCTTTGTATACTTCGTATACGAGAAAGTAAAAAGAAAGCAAAAGGAAGTGTAATTTTTAGCTATCCTTATAAGTTAATGCGAAATTATTACAATACTGATTTCATTTGTTTTGACGTCATTTGACTCTTAAGCTCACCTAGGCCCTTAACATTATTGATAAAAACTTCTTTGTTGGAAGGGGGGATGTGACAGTAAGGGGTGCGCGAAAATATAAAGACTAATCAAGGGGTACGCGAGGGAAAAAAGGTTGTGAACCCCTGATCTACGTGCGTGGTATCAAAGTTAGTGACAAGATTATTACAGCAAAAATTATAATATTACTGTTTGGTGGGAACTGAAACCGTAATTTGAAGACTTATTCAGTTTGACAATGTAGATGTTTTCACAGTCACAACAGAACAAAGAGATATTTTTTTTTCAGGGAAAGTAAAGCTTTGTCATACATATACTTAAAGCGGCAGATGAGGAAATGTTGGCTTAAATAATCACGTTAAAACGCTTTGTTATTCGTCGGGTTCTCCAGGTTTGCTCAGCTTTATTGAATAAGCATGTGACATGGTCTGTTTCCGCCTACATAACAGCACGCACTCGGCAAGCATTTTTAAGCTCAAAATATGCAATATTTCACGGTTCAGCACTTTTCACTCCGCTTTACTTTGCGTGTAATGATGACTTGCGGTTTTCGCAATGCTAAGTCGCGATATTTGCATACACTTAAATAACTACTCACAGTTCTAACAGATAATATTCGATTATGCAGAGACTAATGTATTTATCAATAAGCAAGCAGAAGATTTTTGTTGAAAAGCAGCAGCTCAATTTTGAATATTCTCTAACAGTAAAGAAAAAAAAAGTAAGGAAAATTAAAATTCCACCGCTAAATGAAGTGAAGTTTTATAAGAAATACAATTGCAACTCATAAGTAATTCGGTAAATTTTTGGCATAACACCCTTAATGTTGATTATTTATTTGTGTGTTTCCCGCGTTAAGACGAATTATCTTTTAAAAATCATCTAGAACAGAGGTTCCGAACCTGTGGTACGCGAAGGACCAGTTGGGGGCACGCGAACTCAAAGTCGGTAATGGCGGACACAAGAAAACATAAGGGATTAAAAATGTTACAGAATTTTGTTTTCCCAAGTTCGTGTAAAAAGAAAAATTTAGCAAGTTCTAAACCTATCTCCAAATAAGAGAAAAGAAAGCGAAAGGAAGTATAATTTTCTGCAATTACATAAGTTGATACGAATTTATTACAATAATGTAATAAGTCTGTTTTCAAGTTGAACTAATACTAATGTAAAAATGGAATAAAATGTAAAATAAAAAATAAGCATTATAAATGCCAGTCATTTGACTCTAAAGCTCACCCAGGTCCTTAACATTATCGATAAAAACTTCTTTGTATAGACGGATGGGGAATATGACAGTAGGGGGTACCCGAAAATAAAAAAGACTTATGAAGGGGTACGCGAGGGAAAAAAGGTTGGGAATCCCTGATCTAGAAGACAAATAAAATTCCTCATAAAAAATGTGACCATTCGTCCCGTTTTTAGGTAGCCTATCTAGTTGTACACATTTACACATTCGGAACTTCAAAATGTCACGTTTGTAGAAAGAGAGTAACCCACGGTTACAATTTCAAAAAAGGTGCAAAAAATCAAAAAATCCGACAGTAGTGACTGGTAGTGTGGCAATGACCGGAACTGCGCTATACGTAAAGTGACCATTTATTTTTTCCTTCAGAACGGGACACTTTTTAATTTTTAGGTAATATTATGTGAATCCAAGAAAACACATATTTCTTCAGTTTCACTGCATAGGCGCAGAACCTTTCATAGCTTCATGAATTCCGTCCTGAAGTATTGTCGATATCGTTAAATGCGATAACTTCCAAGTCACGTGATATTTATTTTCATTGTTAGGTTAAAAATGTAGAATACAAAAAAAGAAAAAATACAGAAGAAACAGAAGAAGTAAATAATAGCGTTAACAATACAGGGGCCGTTCAAATATTACGTAAGCATGTTTTTGGTATTTTTTGATCCCCCTCTTACTTATAATTACGTAAAAAACTGCAACCCCCCGTTCTTCTTTTTTACAAAACGTATACTTCCTTAATAATCTAATTTTAAAAAATTTCAGGTTAATTCAAATAAAAACTCTAACTCGGCTTAAAATGAAAAAAAAAAAGATGCATTTAATTTCCTTACAATTTCAAGTTTAAGCTTACAAAATCAGTTTTAATTTTCACTTAAAATTTAACTTTTTTTTCAAATTAATTTTTTTAAATTAAATTATTTATTCAAGTTACAAGAGATTTTCAGAAATGAAGATGATTTAATGTCTTGCACGTAAGCATCACTCATACTCCCCCTCCCCTTGTCCACAAAATAAGCAAATCATAAACCTCCCCTTGGGTGCTTACGTAATATTTAGACATTACCCTTTTTGCGCGCCCAACGCAGCAGCACCCAGTGATTGCATCAACAATAACCAAAAAATCACTATAGAATTAAACAACAAAAAAATCGTGCTCTAATAATTAAAACACATAAAAGAAACAATTAGAATATAAAAGAAAAACAATTTAAATGGAAGAGAACTCGAATGGCGAACTTTTCCGAAGACCACTCGCCATCGGAGTTCTAATATGGATAAATTTTCTGTCAAGGGCATGACTACATAATCAAAAGTTATGCCCCCTGTGGCCTGAATTTATCCATTAACTGAAATAAAGGAAATAATCTCTTTAGAAAAAAGAGAAACTTAATAAAAGTCCTTTATAACAAATCCTATTCTGACTAATACAAAAGTTTACTTAACTTTTAATATCTTTTGTTAAATTATATTAATTGTAACTGTTAGAAATGTAGACTGCATAGGCGTCACTGCTTCAGTAATTCTTTCTTTATCCTGAAGTATTGTCGATATTGAATGCGATAACTTCCATCGTCACGTTCTCTTGTATTAATTCACTTTATTATCTGTCGGATAGTCTTCGTTATACTTCGTCTAAATCAATACTCTTCTATACTTATCAGCTGGCGCATCTGCAGATAGTTTTATCTTACCAGTTAAATCAGGGGTAAATTTTTCGGACACAGTTAAACTTCGATTAACCTTTACTTTCTGTTATCTGTCATCGTTTAAAAATGTATCATCAAACAAACATATATCGTTAAAATAGTCCACGCAATAATTTTTATACAATAACGTATAAAGCTGAAAGTGACTGTACTGTAGGATAGCGGAAGTGACTAATTGTTGGTGGCACATTACTTCTCTTGTATTGAAATTTATATTGATTGTTTAAAATAAAATTAAATACAATATGTAACTATTGTTCACTTTTAAAGGATTTTATTTCTATTTTCGTCCCAATCCAGCAGTGAAATCAAGTTACTGTACATATGTATTGAGTTTTCTGTTATCCGTCGTAGCCGTAGTCCGGATGTTGACGGGTGATCGAAGTTTGACCGTACAATTGTAACAACTGAGGACAGAAAGTGACCGACTGCGAGACAGCGCCATATCTGACGACTGAATTGTGACTGACGAGTAGCAACATGGTTCTCCAAAAGTAGCAGATTTGAACTATTCGTAGTCTAAATATAAAAATGAACAATTTTTTACGGCTAAGCAAATTATGATAAACTAGAAGATTTGTGCCCGTCACAGCCCGCCAACAATATCTCAGATCTGATTGTTACAAATTCAAGGGGACTTTTGGGAGGATATCACATGAAGGGGACAATCCCATTCTGGGTGGTCAGCACCGCACTCTCTGCTGTTCAAGGTAATAAAGCTATCAGCGTCCTACTTTGATTGATTTCCTCGCGGTTTTCCGCGAGGGTCCAAAGGCATATACATAGTTTGCCTCAATATGAGAATCTTCTGTTTGTTTTCACAATTTTTTTCAGCATAATGCATTTTGCTCATTGATTTTTTGGGGGCTTATTTCCTTATTATAAAATATTATTTGCGGCTTTCTATCATATTACTGAGAAGTGGTAGAATTGTTTTTCTTAAAAGAAATTATTTTATAATTCGAAAAATTCTGTATTCCGATTCTTAATAATAATAATAGCAATAATAATAATAAAAAAAAAACTCGCACATCGAAACACATTTCGAATACATTTCTGCTTCTTTTAGCCTAAGAATTTTACTTCAGTTGAGCGTTGTACTAATTGATTTTTATTATGATTTTCTGATTATAAAATACAGAGTTTCCTACCGTATTACTAACAAAGCGTTAACTTCTTTTTAAGAAGTGTCTGTGTTACATTTCAAAAAATTCTAATTCTCAATAATTATGAAGAAAATCCGATAATAAATTAAATGTGGGAAAATACCACTCATCGAAAATAACATATTTCTTTACCTTTTTAACATAAGAATTTTACTTCATTTTATTTTATCATGAAGCTGTTTGCAAATTGATTTTCATGCTGGTTTTCTGCCTATGAATAAACGTTATGAGTTCTGTGCAGTATTTTTCACAGAACTAGGTATGTTTCTAAAAAAAATCCTTTATTTGTATTTCCAAAAATGCATGTATGAATGTTTTCTTCTAAATATATTTTTAAAAAATTGAGATGTATACAATTCAAAATGGCCCTTATTTTTTTATCTGATTTTTAAACTTTAAAACTATTATTAATCAAGCAATCTTTTGTCAAATGTAGATAAAATGCCATAATATATTAAGTTTAAATTTTTTATTCTGCAAAATAATTTAGGAAAAGATGAGATAATGCGTTTTTAAAGTTTCATTTATTACTGAAATAAGAAAATATGTTAAATAAATGAAATTCGTGATATCATAAATCAAAAAACATTTCCAAAATAATTTATGCATTCTTAAAATTTTTTTGTCAATTTTAATTTCACTCAATTTTACCAAAAGATATATTTTAGAAATTATATGAGAAAATCATATTTCAGGTCGTTCAGAAACAAAATGTTAACTTATGCATAGCTCAATACAATCTATACTTATAAAAGGCAATGTTTGTGTGCGTGTGTCTGCGATGTCCAGACCAATCTATCGCACTTACAGCCATGAAATTTGGCACACAGGTAGTCGTAATGGTGACTGAATGCACCTCGAAGCCGGAATTTTAAAATTTAATCTAGAAACTTTTTTATTTAATATTTTGTGTTGTTTTGGGTGATTTTTCGCACTCATTTCTCAATAGCATGGCTTCGAATAATTGTACGAAAAAAAAAAACAGTTGTACCATCGGAAAGAACAAACGATTTCCGTTCTAATGAAGTTTGTTTCGTACGTCTAACGTAATTTACTGAATTTTGAGAAATTTTTGAAAAATAGTCACTTTTATGGTAATTTTTAATAAAGATTTCTTCAAATTATCGCATCTGACGTTCTAACATCTCTATAATTTTCATTTTTTTAGCTTATAACTGGAACGTTTCTGTAGGATTTAAAACAAGGACGGTTAAAATATCTTTTTTCGTTTTTTTTAGATTAATTTTTCCCTGATCAGTTCAAACAGTTTTTTTGCTAGAGAGATTTAACAACGAGTTTCTCCGGACGAGTGACTTTCCTCGCGGCAGGTGACGTCATATGCTTTCATTCCCAGCACGCATTTCTACAATCCCATGTGTACCTTTTGTTTTGATTTTGTTTTCAAAACTTTTTCGTGTCGTTGTGGACATTCTTTTTTCCCATTTTGTTGAAGTCCCGATTCCACGGGCAACGCCATGCGCGTACTGCTAGTTATTAATATAATAGCCCAGATCTCTCGGTAACGCTCTGACGTCACCAACAATAAAACTCGAGCCATAGCACTGCGAGACGTTAAACAGCATTATTTCATTGTTAGAGAACCTAAATTTCAGTAATTTTAAATTTAAAAGAGTAATTGTCGTTCTAATTTCAAATTTAATAGCTCTAAAATAGTGAAATAAAACTTGCTACCGATTGATATAAAATTGATCTCGCTATGATCGATAGTTCCCGAGAAATTTTAAATTATATTAATCCTATATTTCATATTAATTTCCGTTTTTTAATAGAAAGTAGTAAATTACGTCAGCGGTATATCATGAGCGTGATATAGTTTGAACGCCACGATACATCTGATTATTTAGTGCAATCGTGATGATATAATTTGATAATAATTTTTTTGGCAACGTTTGACAAGCAGAGGAGTGCTTTGTTTTGAAACTAGATTTTCTATCTAGTATATAGATTATATCTACTACTAGATTTTCTAGATTTTTTTTAGACCAAGAGGTGTTTTGAATAAAGAAATATGCAAATAATATGTAAATAAAAAATATATATTTCCTGCCATAAAACGTATGTTTATTTCATTTGTTCTCAATCAATGTTAAACATTTCTCTCGCCTATAAATCTATTTAAATACGTCAGATTTGACGGGAAATCTCTCAAATGAAGAGGCAATTTGCACCCGTCATACCATGACGAGTGATTTTTCTATTTTATATATAATATCAATGTTCTCTCTCAAGATAAGATGTCCCAATAATAGCCGATTTAGGTGAGATTTAAATACTGTAATTCATCCATGAAAAACAGAAACAATTTTTCCTTGTTCTATAGATACTTCAAAAAATTATTTATTGAGAACATAAGATAAGATGAAATAGACATCATATATTTTATAAATAAAATTAGTATTAGTATTTGATGCATTTAGTAGTAAAGAGGGTAGTAAAATTCTGAGTAATATAATAAGTAATTTGACCTTTTCTTATGGACATACAAATTTCGAGCCATTTTTTATTTACACATTTTTTAACACAATTTCAAACTTTTCTATATCAAATTCTTGATTAATAATTACGTAATATTAAAACAAAATAATAATAAAGAAAATAAGGGGAAAAGAATGCATGAAGCCACAAATTAACACGGTACAACAAATAAAAAATACACATTCGCGGCTACCATGCAGGGACGAGTATTTACAACAAACAGTTGAAACATAAAAATAACAGACAATAGTAAAATAAAAATCTAATGATAAGGACCGAAACAGTTCACACATAAACAAACTTGACAAATTTCTCGGAACTCTCAATTGCTGTACTTGAAATTGTTTTTCTTTTTAATGAAATGCAACGTATGCATCTTTTTTTCTCCCGTCTATTTTCATTCGTTTATGAGACTTATTTCTGACAATAATTTGCGGACCTGTTTCAACAATTATCTTTTCTTTCAATATCGCCTCTATCAAAGACATTCTGAAATCTAAGGGTGTTTTAGATTTCTTTTCAGAAGGAAAATTCGTCGTCGAATAGATGCATGCGTTATTGACAGTAGTATCCAGTAAATACCAAAACATATATATCCACCGCTTTCGTGATTTTCTTGCGATATCATAACATTTTCTCTACTGATCTGCTAAGTCAACTCCGCCCATATTATTATAATCTGCAATAACTTTCGGGCAGGTTACACAGGACTCATTTCCTCCAATTCTGCGTTTGACGGATGCAATTTCGCTCTTCGCGCCATTCTCTCATTTCCTTTCCTCACACCTTCCTCCTCTCCCTCCACTTTTAGCCCTTTGAATTACATAGCAATTGGTTTTTGCGACAAGAAACAAACTTTTGAACTTTAACGATACGGAAGCCGTTAATGTGCACATTACCTAGGTAAAATACGGAAAACTCTTGATTCCGCACGTTAACGGAGCAAATCAGTTAATCTGTAGATTAGCTAGGTAATGTGCACATTAACGGCTTCCGAGCTTTCGCGGTAACATATACAAAAAGAAAGATAGGAAGTCGAGAGGTGGGTAAAAAAAAATAAGTCAATGATCGATTCTATCAACTTAAGTTAATTTAAGCGTACAGAAACATTGCTGTTGCTCCAGCAAAGATCTTATTTTTTCTTTAGCGAGTGCCAGTAGGTAATGTGCAGATTAGCTAGGTAACGTGCACATTAACTGATTTCTGCACTTTAGCGATAACATATATAAGATGTCCCTTTGAAAGGTTTTTAGTTAAAAAAAAAGTCACTACACACACTATATCCAAGTTCATTATCACTCCCAAAGGACTATCAGTAGGGCTCGAAGTCGTACACATATCCGAGAAGGACGTGCATAAAGCCCACTTCCTCTTTTTACCGGTTTATTAGGCATATATTGCACTATGCCTAATCTGCCTATTGCTTCATCTACAGATAAATGGGGATAGAGTTCAAAGTGCATCTGGAAATTAGACCGCAAACATGACATGAAAGGATCCAACTTTTGCATCATATAAAATGACGGTCCATTTGGTGAAACTTGATTTTCCCGATCTGAAAGATGGAAAAATCTATATATGTCCCCAAACCTGTCCATTGTACGTTTTACTTGATCATTTCCAAACATAGGATTAGAAGACCAGTAATATTTTATTCTAGGTAGTTTGGCAATTCCAATAGTGAGTATTATGGCCATGTAGCTGAAGAGTTCCTCAATATCTTCAATTGGCTTCCATGCCCATTTTTTGACACCAATAGGTTCCCATTTGTCAATGGTAGCAGATTTCACAAATTCTGCATATTTGTTTGTGTTTTCACGAATTTTTTCACACATATCATTCGTGAAAAGCATTTTAAAATAACGTCCTGCTTCAGATCCAACAGGTAAATTATGCTTAGATCATCCGCCATATTTTTGATGCCCTGTTAGATCAATTTGCCCATTTTCTATCCGTTCTGTCCAAGAAGGTTTAAAGGTTGAAGCACTATTTGCTGCCTCCTCATCGTTCAATATGTTCTATTATTATTGACTATTTAAGTGAAAAAAATTTAAAACATCCTTGTTCTATCCGCGAGCTATTGCGTTTCACAGCTCATTATATATCATTTGAAATGTGTAACATCAAAAATTTATTAAAAAACAATAGAATAAGTAATTCAAAATTGGTCTAAAAGTCATTAACGAAAATAAAGCCAAAAAAAGGTCAACAATGAATTTAAGGCCAAATGAAAATTCGTAAGGCCAAGGGCTTTGAAAAATGGCCAAATTTCCATAATTTGGCCTAAAAAAAGCCAATATGGCAACCCTGCCGTAAAGTTGTAAACGGCTCTCTCTCATAAAAGAGTTCCTTTGTCGAAAACTACAAATGAGATACTGAAGATTCTCATTGATAGAGTGAAAACATCTGTCCTTATTTCTAAGTCCTGTCAACTTGTTCTCCAAATTGATGATCTTATCAGTTGTATAACAAATACAGTCGGACCTCTATTTAGCGAACCTCTATTTTGCGAACTTTTCCCTTGGAACCAAGAACATTTTGCGAATTTCTTCGGAAAATAACCTCCAAAAAGCGAAGCGCATTCTCTATTTAACGAACTTTTTCATGTGATCCAATATTTTTTTCTCTCTACTTCTCAAAATATTTCCGAACATTTCAAACTTATTCTTTCCTTTAACACATTTTATGGTGATCACTGATCTTGAACTGGTTTTACCAGTCTGAATTGGATATTTTGGACAGTGTGAAAAATAAAAACAATACAGCAATGAATTGCGATGAAGACGAAGATGGAAATGATCATGATGCAAAAATCAACAAACCTTCGCATGATGAAATGCTAAAATCATTTGAAACAATCCTTCGCACAGTTTGAAGAAAATACGCCTGCAAGGGGGTTTGGTGCATTGCAAAGATGCGAGACGTATTATGAGAGAAAATACTTTTTCAAACAAAAAACTCAGACAAAATTAACAGACTTTATTAGTAATTAAATTTAAGGACGTATGTGGTAATGTATGCTTAAAATTACTTGTTATAAAAAATGCGATAATGTCATTAAAATGCATTGATTTTAATATAAAATTATTTTTCTAAAATTGAAAATACAGCGTATTCCCGGACAATGTTTTGTTTTATTCTTGTTTTCCTTGCAGATTTCTTTCTCATGGGTAAGATATATAAAACAAATAGATATTAATTTACAAAATAAAGGTGTAATTAATTACTTTTTTTAATAATATTTAGTGTTTATGAATTTAAAATCTGTTTTGTGTAGTTTAAAGTATTTTAAAAGGTGACTCTCTGTTTAACGAATTTTCCATATAACGGACTTTTTTTCGGGATTTAGTGACTTCGTTAAATAGAGGTCCGACTGTATATATCTTTAAATCGGCGAAACAACGAAAGTGCGGAAATCTTGGCTCTAAGGCAGGGATGGGCAAACTTTTTCGGTCGCGGGCAAAAAATCGAAAAAAAAAAGTTTTGCGGGCCAAGATAAATTTTTCTAAAATTTTAAAAACAATATACAAGTATTACAATTTAAATATGTTAATGAGATGAATGAAATTGCGATTTCATTTTTAAAAGTTCCTTATATTGATGTTCGAAGCGAGATATACTGATTCTAAGGAACGAGGCTAAATGCTCATCTGTCGGTCTACTTCTGAAATAATTCTTTCTAAGGTTCATAGTTGAAAACACTTGTTCACATATATAAGATAAAGCAAACATAGCACTGATTTTCTGGGCGTGAGATATTAAATTTGGGAAACTTACTTTCGATAATGATTTGTAAAACTCTAATTTTGGCATATTTAGAAACGACTACTTGAGTTCTGTTAGAGTGGCACAATTATTTTTGAGCTAACCCAATAGTAACATTTGAACTCCCGATACCATCATAAATTGATGTTTCAATTCATTCTGCCAACATAAATTCAAAGGGTGATCCGAATTGGAGTTAGTGAAAAATATCTGTCAATAGTAGAACTTGTAATGCTGAACGAATCATAATTAATGTTCGGATCCTTTCTATCTGTCAGTAAAATTCATCCCATTCTCAGAATCAGAGGTGTAGATGATATTTTTTAAAATAGTAGTTTGTAACCCTGAGCCAGTCACAAATTAGTGATTTGACCCTCTCTGTTATTATAGATTTATTTGGTTCTCCGATTATACACAGGAGAAATCGTATATCATGCAGTTACGGGAAAATTTTTGATCTTGACTTATCTTTCTTCGTGTGCCATTTTATTTATTTATTCTTTTTGGGTTGTAAGGACAGGAGGTTAGTGGATATTCAATAAATCGTAGTTCTTTTGTATGTTATTACTTTCTGTTATGAGCAGGTTCCAGTTTTGATTAAAGTAATGGAAAAGGACCAGGCAAAACAGTCCCAATTTTAGCACCTTTGGTCCCACCTGAACGCCTGCTCCCACCCCAATATCTCGAAAGGCCAGGATTGAAGTACAAAGAAGCGGATCACTTCGCCAACAATGGT
This sequence comes from Araneus ventricosus, assembly GCA_013235015.1. Lineage (NCBI taxonomy): Eukaryota > Metazoa > Arthropoda > Arachnida > Araneae > Araneidae > Araneus > Araneus ventricosus. Next base: position 127,229 of record BGPR01000693.1, read on the forward strand.
TTCAGATGCTTAATATTTAATATTTTCAGAGCTGTGACGGGTGCGGTGCTTTTGCAGTTAGCACGATACCAAGATAGCTGACCCACCCGGAGGTCCGGACTTTCCTGACACGCGAAAATCTTCCAAGAGTCGAACTGTGACGTCTAAAAACTTTCGGACATGGCCAAATAGAGAAGCATTCCGATTTAGAACCGATTTAATTTTTAAATAAAGTTCTTGTATTATATCCAAGATCTGCACAGAACGGACTCCCCGATGTTAAGACCAACAATTCGGGTTGAATCGAATCAGGTCCAAGACAATTTATTTATTTTAGTTTTCATTTAAAATCTATAATATATACAATGATAAGACTGTTAACGGTCTAAATATGTGAATCGATTTCAGACCACTTAATGAGAACGATGACGATAAGAACGGAAGATAATAAGAACGACACATTTATTAACTCTTCTTGCCGAAATATCTACATCATAGCAAACTGTGTGGCTTCCTTATATTAATGTTATTATTAATTCAATCTTAAAACTATGAGGTAGAAAAAAATGGCATTTAACACATTCAGCACTACGGACGAGATATCTCGTCTTCCTGGAATGCTCGCTGTGCGCAAGAATTTGACTTAAATATCAGTTTGTTATAGATATCTGCAGAATACGTTCACTTTTTTCTTTTCTTTGGTATATGAATAGTCAAGAGCGACTATTCGTCTTTTATGAAGCTTGGATCCTTTGCGTGCACGGCAGACAATGTATTAAAAAAAACGGGGATTTTGACAAAGAAACAGCCAAGTGCCTCCCCATTTTAAAGATAAGATTCCTTCTGATTGACCACGAGTTTACTATTTCTATCTTCCCCCATTAGCAATAAATTAAACCATCAAACACAAGGAGATGCAGTAGGACAGAATTGTAACTCTATCTACAAGGCAATAAGAGACTGAAACAGGACTGGGGAAATGCGGCCCTGGACTAAAAAGAGTAGCACTGGAGGAGAGTGGCCTCTGGGTGAAAAGTTAACTATATATTCAAGAATGCCAGGTGATTTTACATCTCAGCTAAGGGTCTGGCAACATAATTACATAGTGAAAATTGAGTGGCATAGAAACACAACCTGTGCGTATAAAAGAGTTCATATTAACTAACTGTTCCAGGCATTCACAAATCGCACATTATCTGGCACACACAAATTACAATTTTAAGCAAACGAGGATTTAAAAAGAATTTTCTCTTACATTCTGGAATGATTGGTTTGAGGATGGAGTTCATTGACGCACTAAATGATAAATATGATTTTAAGTACGTTACTAAATTAATGCATCATTTCAAAGCTACATAAAGACTATTCAGGACCGACTTTGAGCATTTGAAACACATAAGATAACAAGGTTACATGAATTGACATCTTAACCAAACATACTCGTAAACTTACTTATTACAAACTTTAACTTAGACACTAACACGTAAAAGTGAATCTGAAGAACTAGAAGATTTGTGCCCGTCCAAAGCCGGCCATTCACTTCACAGACAAACTGTATATTTTGGAACGCGAGAAGAAAAAGCGATAAAAATCTATGGAAATGAGCCAAACGGCTTGAAATGGTTGGAATTCCATCTGGAAGGCCAGCGAAAAGAACATTGCCTTGCGTAGATTGAAGCCTCGCTTCGAGGGTAGCATAAATTAAAATATGCTGACTGGGGAAAATCGAAGAGCGATTGACAAGCAGCTGTAGAGGGGGAAAGAAGATCGCTCCCCCCACCTTCGTTCAGAGTTAGCGTCCTTCTAAATACAAGTGAATGACGTGCCTGTTTTTTTTCGATTAAAATGGGTGGGAAAAAACCGGGCTTAGGACAAATGGCATGACTATACTTCAAATGAATGGCCGGCTTAAGACGGGTTTTAGCCCTCCAAACATATCTCATATCCCATTGTGACAGATTGACTAACAAAAGTAGAAAATCTCATGTACATTGGCTGAATGCTTAAGAAACAAACAAAAACAAAAAAATACGCACCAGATACAGAACTGATGAATCAATTGACATTAATCTTCATTTAATAATAAATTTACTTTTAACAATTAACTTTCGTTTCGTTCCAATAAAAATAAGGCAAAATCCACTAACAGAAAAAAATACATTACCAAATACAAAATAAAAAAAAAATACTGAAAGAAAATAATAAAAAAGAAATAAAACTGCTAACTCGGTTCAATTTATATATAGAAAACGCCTTGAATCAATCGTCAAGAACTTTCGTTTTCAAAAATAACTTTACCGACGGTATAATGAAAATAAAAAAGAAATGAAACAGATGAAGTCATTTTATTGAAATTTATTCCAATCCAGCATGAATAAGTGAAATTTACGATAATTTTGCTTAGCTTTAATAAAAAAAAAAACTGTTTGAGTTCCTTGACGCCACAACAGAAATTGGATTTGAGTGTTCGTTAATGACGCAAAGCAAAGGGGCGTGATTATTTTTAACTCCTCCCGCGTTACTTCCACGTCTGGACAATTACATATATACATGAATTGAGATTTTAGCGCTTTATCTGTTGCTTGATTGCATTTCAAAATTACAAGACCAAAGTCCCGAAGCAGCTGTTAGTGCAAAAAAGTTACTGTTTCACTATTAATAGTGATAAGCTATAAAATAAATAAAAAAAGGCGCATAACTTTCTTGGAATATCAGAAAAGTGCTGAATTGATTGTTTCTTATCGATAAGGTGACCAACTTTTTTACAATAAAAAGGAGAAAAATAAATTTTAAAAATATATCGTAAATAAAAGAAACATTATACTTATTGCAACAATAATGCAGAATCTCTACTAATAATAAAGGAGAATGTGTGTGTGTTCGTCCTCTACAGGATAGATAGCTGGACTTAGAACTACGAAAGGAGCGGAGAGTGGGAACGTACACCTCGGAGCACGTTTTTAAAATTTTAATTATTTAAAAATTAAGCAAAATTTTGGCGTTTTTCCTTAATAACTTCGAAAATATTGCAGCACAAAAATCATTTTTGCACTATCTGAAAGTGCAAAAAACTAATTTTTTCTCGAATTTTAATGAATTTTTAAAAATATTTTTTGGCATAATTTACAACAATACTTTTCATTATTGCAACGCATCTCAAACTGTTTTTATTGTTTAAACAAATATTTAAATGCTTTTTTTTCTCTTTCATTGTTGTAATCTGAGATAGGATCCTAATACATTTTGCTTTCATATTTTATTTCATTGAGATTTTTGTGAAATCTGTAAACCAAGCTCTCCGAGATATTGCTTTGCTTACATTAAGAAATATATCCATTAAGCTGAATGGTTACGTTTCCTATGTTTTCATTCTTTTATCAGCATGTTTTAATCCAGGTAACATGCCGCTGGCCATAAAATGTGCCGCGTCATTTTAATGCAGAAATCAAATGCATATTTTACAAGAGGAATAAGGAAGTGAAGCTAGTGCCAACAACATGGAATTAGAGTTTACATGACATGTTCATATGACAATACTCCATTAGGAACATTTATGTAGATAATGAACAGAAGAGGTCCAAGGTCACTTATAGAACATGGGTTAAAATATCTACCACAATCTGAAATTTAAAATTATGTTGTTAAGTGAACCATGAATATAAAATGATGCAAGATTTAATTTAAATCATATTCCCGGCGAACAAGCTCGTCGTCGAAGGCTGCTAGTTATATAATAAATGCATAATAAAGACATTTGTAACGTTTTAAATTGTAATTATGCTTACATGCGTATTAATTATTATTTAAATTAGTACTTTCGACTGAATGAATATTTTTTGTCAAAGTATCCTCTTCTAACGATATATTGGAAATATCTGAAAAAGAAATATCCTTCATTTTGAATTCTAAGGCAACAACTGCAACTAGAGTATCAACAATCAATCTTGATTTCTCACAAAGTCCAAAAATCATTAACTATTTAAAAAAAACCCTTTCAATCGCTGCATTAGTTCCAGGGCAGCACAACGTAAATTGAACAAGAATAATTAAATTTTCACTTGAATATGTTTATTTCTGAAATAGTTGAATATTTCCACCCATCTTTTATCAATTTCAACGTATTTATTTTTCCACTGTATTAAATTTTCAGAATTTAAATATACATTCAGTCTTCTAATTTCAAATGTCGGAAAGGAGGACAATTTTCGAGGGAGGACAGAAGAAGGACTGTCCTCCCTGAAAGAGGACGGTTGGTCACCTTATTATCAATGAACAACTGATGACCTCATTTTAAACTCATACGAAAAAGTTCTTTTAGCATAAAATGCTTCGAAGGATGCAAAACCAAAATTGAATGTTAATAGGACTCAAAAAATTTCACTTCCTTTCTCTTCTCTTTTTGAGGAAGAAAGCAAACAGTACAATAAAAAGATTTCCTCTTAGTCTAAAATTCTTTTCTACATCATTCACCCAAGTCATCTTAAAGCAATTTCCACATTCCTTTCTCGGGATACAGTTGTTAGAATTCACTGACATCATCATCATCTTAAGACATCGCCTACGTCATTAACCGCAAAATAAGGAAGAAATTGCTCAGGAGATTTGCTCCTCGTTTGTGAAATGACGCTGAGGTTGATAATTTTTTTTTTCTTGCTTGCGAATCACAATATGCAAAATAATACAACTAACAGTAACTTGTATAATGCATAAAAGATACGTTTTTGCTCTTCAAGCACGTTTTAACGCTCTCTAAGTACAATTAGCTGGTAGAAATCTGAGAAAGTTCATTAAAAAGAATGCTACAAAGAATAGTTCAGGGGATCTTAGATAAATTTAGTCTAAAAAATCTTTTTCATAGAGGTATACGAAGTCAACAGGTGACAATGACACTAATAATGATAAGGTAAACAACGATTCTTAAATGGTGCTGTATGTAAGAGTATCGTATTTTTACTTTCTCGTATACGAAGTAAACAAAGAGAAAGTATTGTAATCGTCCAAAAATTCGAACTCGATTTTTTGACGAATCTCCACGTTTTAGACCTCCCTGAGTCCGAAAAACACAATTTTGGAATTATGTCTGTCTGTGAACACGATAACTCGAAAACTATTGGAGCTACGGGGACGAAATTTGGTATGTGATCTTGACACATCATTTGTAGGTTTCTATCAAATTTTTGACAAAATCCGTCTACGGGAAGTCTGTCTGTCCACTTTCATGTGAACACTATAACTCAAAAACTTGAATAACTAGATGGATAAAATTTGGTACACAGCTTTATCATCATAAATATAGGTCGTATAAAATTTTGGGTCAAATCTTGCAAAGGGTTGACTGTCTGTCGGTCTGTATAATCGCATAATTTAAAAAATTATATCTCACTAGCAGTACGCGCACGGCGTTGCCCGTGGAATCAGGACTTCAGCAAAATGAAAAAGAAAGAAACGCCCACAATAACACAAAACGTTTTGAAAACAAAATCAAAACAAAAGATACACATTATTGATCTTCCCGCTTATTTTTCTTCGCGATAATGGCATATCATTGTCATAATTTTACTTTGATATTACTTCGTTTTTTTACAACGAAATGAACTTAATTTTTTTAAAAAACATACTTTCACATCTTTATTACAATCGTGCTTTGAGGTACAGTATGCATAATGTTTATTTTTAATAAAAAATTATATATATATATATAATTTTATATATATATATATTTATCTATATTTCAGCATTGGCATTTCATAATTTCACGATTTCAAGTCAGAACGTTCTGGTATTGCTTGCTTTACGACTGCGTCTAGCGAAGGGAATTAATCACGGCTGTTTTTCTCCGCCAGATGGCGTATCCCGGGCGAAACGGCGTGGTTCTTCACTGACGGCATTCCAGAAAAATTCTCTGATCCCATCAAGAAATAAATTAATTTAAAATCGGAGAAATAAAATATTTTAACTGTTCTTGTTTTAAATCAGAGAAAAATAATTGATTTACTATCTAAAAAAATTTGAAAATAATATCTTTATTAGAATGTCGGATGCAAGAGTTTTAAGAATTCCGGATAATTTTTTTAAAAATTCCCAAAATTCAGTAAATTAAGTTAGACGTACGAAACAAACTTCATTAGAACAGAAATCGTGCGCTCTTTTTGATGGCGCGTCTATTTTTTTCGTACAGTTATTCAAAACCATTCTATTGAGAAATTAGTGCGAAAAATCAACCAAAACAACAGAAAACATTAAATAAAAGAATTTCTAGTTAAATTTTAAAATCACGGCTTCGAGGTGCATTGAGTCACCATTAGGACTACCTGTGTGCTAAATTTCAAGGTTGTAAGTGCGATAGATTCGTCTGGACATCGCATTTCCAAAAAAGGCTCCGAGATGCACATTCCTACCCTCCAAAGTCTGTTTGTGTCAAATTTCGTAACTCCAGGTCGAGCTGTCTGGTCTGTGGAGCGCCAACACACACCCACACAAACATTGCCTTTTATAAGTATAGATAAGCCTTTTGGCTTAGATAAATAAAACTTGGTATCACGGATGCTAACATTAATTATAGATCTGTGCACAACTTTCATCTCAATAGGTTAAAAAAGAGGTGTTCAAATTGCATATTCAATTTTTTTACTTTTGAAACGAATACTTTATCTCCACACGCATGCGTACTGGAAGCAATCTCTGTGCATGATATTCAACGGCTTCAGACGAAAGGTAAGGCCAGTGCAATAGCGTTCGTGTCGTTGAAGCTATAATAGTAACCCCATTCCCCTGTGTGTCTCACAAGGCATATGGGTTACTATTGTTATTTTTATAGCTTCAACGACACAAATCGGCTAGTGTACTCAGTCTATCTAGGCATACTGTACTCAAGTAGGGCACCATTGTAACTTTGGAGCTCTGATTGGACAAGCAGATCTGACGTCACTCTTCTGCACATCGCATCAACAGTGAGACATTCGTATCTTGTTTATAGTTCTTAAAACTCAAAAACTAATTTTTCTCCAAGATATTGTCTGAATTTGTTTTCAAGGGAATCTTTCTTCTTGATTTAATGCGTTAGATTTGTTTAAATTCTTTCTTTGTGAATATATTCTCATGTATTTTTTTCCCCTTTTGAATATAGTCATGTTATAAAATGTGTAACAGATGGCAGCACGGTGCTTGCACATTTATAGTAATAACTAATACATTTATGGTAATTCCTCTAATATTTTTTTTTCTCTTTATACTCGTTCTAAACTGCTTTGAAAATTCTTTCAAATTTTACTTCAAAATTTAATTTTAATAACTTTTACAAAACTCAATGTTGGTTAAAAATACTAAATTTTGCTTGAATCATTGAAACGATTTTCAACCTTGTACTGAAATAAGACATGTTGTTTTAACAACTTCCTTTTCACAGGTCGTAATCGAGTGTCATAATAAAGGTTGGTTCAATTTACTTTTTTAACTCCTGTTAGAAAATCTTGATGAGCACTCTGTTAGAGATCTTGATTTTTATTCATCTTAACCATGTAAACAATATTTAAAACACGTTTATTTTTAACCATTTGCAAATATTGCAGTTGGTAATATTTTTTTATCTGTTGCTGTATTAATGAGACAGTGAAATCATACTAAGTATTTCGTTTATGAGTTTGTGGAAAGTAAGAGAATACATAATTAACCATTGAAAATGAAATGAAATGAGATAAAATAAATTTATATAAAGTTGTTTTGAGCAAAATCTTAGGAGTCATGTTAGAAATTACACTGCTAGAAGTTGTGAGAACATAAATCTAATATTCATAATTTCCATAGGCAATTGAAGATTTGCAATAAAACAGATTTGTCTTGCTGGTTTATGACAGAAAGATATCCTAATTAAATTTTAAAATATTGAGTTTCTGAAATAAAAATGTGAATAAAAACTTCAATAATCATTTTTTAAAAATTAATCAAAAACAATTTTACACCAGTATAGATAAAAGCAGTGTAGTAAAACACTGAGAACTAAGACTCCAAGGAAAGAGCACACTTCCTTTCGAAAATATAAATTTAAGTAAGCCAAATGCTAAATTTCATGGCTCTGGTCATTAATAATTGCCAATTCTTAAAAGAATTAAAACTTGAATACCAAATTGAGTATCAAACTAATAATTCAGCTATTTGATTCCAACACTAAAATAACAAGCATTACTAATATAATAGATCCCGAATCTGTCTCTCGGTAAGCTCTGATGTCACCAATAATAAAACGCATAAAGCACTACGAGACTTTAAACAGTATTATTTGATTGTTGAGAGAACCTAAATTTCAGTAATTTTAAATTTAAAGAGTAATTGTCGTCCTAATTTCCAAATTTAATCTCTAAAATATGAAAATAAAATTTGCTATCGATTGAATAAAATTTATCTCGCTGTGATCAATAGTTCTCGAAATTTTAAATTATATTCATCATATATTTTAAATTAATTTCCGTTTTTTTAATAGAAAATAATAAAATTACGTCAGTGGTATATCATGCGCGTGTTATAAGCTCGACGCCACTTGCATCTGATTATTTATTGCAATCGTGATGATATAATTCGAATATTTTTTTGGCAACGTTTGATGAGCAGAGAATTGCTTTGTTTTGATTAGAATTTCGAAAGGTATTCTTTGAAATTTCAACTTTTGACTTACGTTTGACAAGCTGAGAATCTGGTTTTGATTATAATAAAATTGTTAAACCGAAAACTACTTCACACGGAATGTTGTTTACCAAGAGGTTTTGAATAAAGAAATGATAAATAAAAAAAATTACCATATAAAACATATGTTTATTTTATTTGTTTTCAATCAATGTTAAACATTTATCTCGCATATATATCTATTTAAACACGTCAAATTTGACGGGGAATCTCTCGAATGAAGCGGGTTGCCGTCATACCATGACGGTTGATTTTCTAGTTTCAAAAATATCCTTATATCACCTAGCAGTACGCGCACGGCGTGCCCGTCGAATCAGGACTTCAACAAAATAAAAAAAATCGCCCACAATGACACGAAAAGTTTTCAAACAAAATACACATTATAGATTTTCCGGCTTATTTTTCCGCGATAATAACATGTAAGAAAAACAGTACAGAGTACATTAATCAAACAATATAAAAAAATTTTGCCCGTGGAATCAGGACTTCAACAAAATGAAAAAAATTCTTAGAGACATGACAAAAGCTCGAAGGTTATGACGTCACCTGACCTTCATCCAATCAAATTGAAAGCTGCGTTCAGACTGTCGCTGAAGAAATTTCGCTCGACAAAAATAACTTTTCATCTGCCAAGGAATAATTTAATTTAAAAAACGGGAAAGATATTTAACCGTTCTTGTTTTAAATCAGAGAGAACCGTTCTGTGACATGCTGAAAAAATTGAAAATAATAGTGTTATTAGAAAAGTCGGATGCAACAAATTTAAAATCAAAACTAACATCTTGATCCCCAAAACTAGGGTATTTTAAAATTTCTCAAAATTCAGTAAATTGCGTTAAAATTCAAAACTAACTTCATTAGAACGGAAATCCGCGTGCTCTTTCCGATGGTGTATATTTTTTTGTCGTACAGTTATTTGCCATTCTGAGATGGCGCGAAAAATCAAACAAAACAACACAAAACATTAAATAAAAAAAAATTCTAGTTAAAATTTAAAATTTCGGCTTCGAGGTGCATTCAGTCACCATTACGATTACCTGTGTACCAAATTTCATGGCTGTAAAGTCGATAAGATTCGTCTGGACATCGCAGACAAACACACACACACACACACACACACACACACACACACACACACACACACACACACACACACACACACACCACACACACAAACATTGCCTTTTATAAGTATAGATACAATTCCTGACTCATAAATTGAAAGGCTCAATTATGTGTGGTTGATTACTGTTTTTATAAAACAATTAAATACTTCCTATTTTCAGACATTCTGCTCTACTACATGATTCTAAATTTTGACACATTCCATATTATGTTATTTTTGTGTCATTTCTATGTTTTGGGGTTACCTTGCTATCTCAAATTTTTTTTTTCTGATTTTGAGGTATCGAAAGTATACTACTGTAATACAATGTATTAATTCATAAGTATACCTGCGTTCTGGGATAGAGCATATTCGAAATTTTTATCCGAGCGAGGGTGCGGGAACTGGCACGCTATACAGGGTTTTGAGAAATGAGTATACAGAAAGTGTAGAATTCCCACTGGTTATTTTGTTGACGAACGCTTTCCACCATATATCAAAAATTATACAATTTTTGCTATTTTTTTCTTTTATATTTATCTTCTTAAATAATTTTACTAAAATACGCATGTAACTGATAAAATAGTCGAATTGCAGATCGGAGCAAAATTGGAGCAGTAATTTCAACCTAGGTGGCGGTCTTCAGAAATAATACAATTTTGGCAATATATTGCATGGGCGCAAAAGGATTGCAGTTCAACTCGCATGCGTATACAGTACGGAAATTCGCAGTTCCATCATTAAAGTTTTATTAAATTTAGGAGTCGAGAGAGCCCGATTACTGATCATTCTCAGATACGAAAACTCTCCGCGCTTTTGTGCATGCGCCAGGCGGAGTTGATTCCACAAAAATAGGGGTGAAGTGAAAAATGGAAGGGGAGAAGTTTACATTTTATTTAGCAGTATACAGAAACATTTTATTTCCATTTATAGATTTGTTGTAAAGGCTAACTTAAAAAAGCACGTCTATCCGGTCGAAACAAAACACCGCTAACAAAGAACTCCAGAAAAGTGCCCATTTGAACCCTTTCCATAGTAGAATCGTGCATAAGTGCTTCGTGTCGGGTTTTTGTGACGAACAGTACAAGTTCTATACTCGATGGACTTAGGAGAAATAAATTGAATTAAAAACACTTATTAGTGCAGTAAAAAGCAGAATTGCTTTTTTTATTTTAGTTATTTTCTACTTTTTAGGCTTTAATCTATAATTTAATTTTAGAAATATTAAGGAATCTTGAAAGCAATTATTTTTTCAATTCCAATACCAGGTGGCGCCGCACATACGGATTCAGTTTTAATCGAAATTAATCGATTAATTAAGCGTTTTAACGTCTTAAAATATCAAAATAGTGTAAAAATATTAAAATAGAAACTCTAGTCCATCAGGAAATGGGTGAAAAAAAAACGATTACAAAATTTCCTCTTTACAAACAAGAAACACGTCAAGTTAAATAAAAGTGTGTAAAAATTCAATAAGCTATTTATTCCTAAGCAAAATCAGGAACTATCCGAGATATTTAACTAAAATTCAGGACAAATCCAGGAAACGTTTTCAATCCGCGGAAATGTCAACAGTGGCGTAGTGACCAGCGGGCAAGGGGGTATAGATAAAGTGACCATTTATTTTTTCCCTCAAAACGGGACATCTGCTAATTTTAGGTAATAGTATGTGTATTCAAGAAAACGTACATTTCTTCAGTTTTTATTTATTAAGGGATGGACTTGTGGAAGTATCTAATTTATGTGGTCTTATATTTTTCATAAAAATACATTTTTGTTTAAAAATATTTGGCGTTGGTTCAAATAAGAATGAAATTTTGGGAAGGATTTCATAAAAATTACTTTGGCAAATAACATTGTGCAAGAATTGCACAATTGCAATTCTTTGTGTTTTCTTCGCAATTCTTTGTGTTGGAACTGTGTTTTTCCGCTCATCCACAACTTAGTCATAAAAAAAGATGCTTTCTATGGGTGTAATAGTGCCGAGCAGGCACTGAATATATTATACGAAAGTTCGCATGATTCAAATTATTGATGTCAAAGGGGTTGAACAATTCCACCGGACGGTTAAAACATTCCCAGTGTTCGAGTCCGTCACATTTTGCAGTGTAATGTAGTTAAAAATAAGTGTGAGCTAACATGCTCCTGACCGACTTGCATATGCACGAGACGTATTGCAGATGCCCCAAGATCGCCACACTACTAGGCACTACGGCTGGATTTTTTTTCGCGCCTTTTTTTAAAATTGTTACCGCTAGTTGCTTTTTTCCTGCAAACAGGACATTTCGGTGTCCCGAAGCTGTACGTGGGGACGACGGCACAGGCTACCTAAAAACGGGACGTACGGTCACATTAGGTACAGATGCCCTGGGTGACAGTTTTAGGAGGCGCCTTGGAGATAAAAGATTAATGCGTTTATGCCATTTTTAAAGCAAAATATTATGAGGGTGCGTAAAAATAATACCATGCCCCAAGCGCAATTTACAAATGCTAAGCCACTGGTGACGACTGGGGAATAAATCATATTATTCCCCTCGTGCCATTACTTTCGATAAGCCACTGTCCATGTTGACAAAACGTTAATGTGTTTATGTGACTTTTGAAAGTTAAACACCATAAGGGGCGAAAAAGCACTATGCCCGGGCGTCGTTTACACTAGATAAGCCACTGATCACGGGGGGGGGGGGGGCGAGAAAATCATATTATAACCAGGACGTCACTGCCAATGAACCTCAGATTTCAGGATGTTCCCTGCTAATCCAGAACGTCTCACAGCTTTAATTTAAATTAAGAATAATTTATCAGACGCATTTATCTGCAAGTCGAATTTTTTTTCTTTTGAAAGTCGAACCAGTTTTAAAATTCAACCTCTGTGAAGCATGAGCGAAATTTACAGACGCAGAACTCTTATACGACTACAGAAACAATTATTAACATTCGATTTTACTCGATTACCGAAATGATGTTTCATTATTATTGAAATAATGATCATCGAATTAGTTTTACTGCTATGAATTCTTACAGGGTTCCCACTTATATCCGTTACACCCCCCCCCTTTAACTTTTAAACGGTGACAGCTTAGGCCATAAAGTTGGTGTCTAGGTATAGTATAAAGGCTATGCGCTACTCGATGAGACAATGCGCTACTCGACAGACGTGTCCTATCTCTTAAACGGCGAAAGATACGAGAAAAAAGACAATTAGAAAGTTGTAGATCACTTTCGATTTAGTACGAAAAGATACCTTGCGCACATTAATACTCAAAGCAGAATGCAAAAAATGAACATTTGTTTGGTCACGATTTCGAAAATTGTCATGTCATAAAGAGTGGAAGAAAGAAACTGAGACACGTCCCTGTCTTCTGGATCATTTCTTTATATTGCTCAAAATGCTTTCCGTTAGCCACTATACACATTTGCACTCTGGACTGGATTTCTCGCTTCGCTCGCGTTCCACGACGCCATAGTGTTGAAAATCACAATCAAACAAATGTTCATTTTTTACATTCTGTTTTGAGTATTTGTGCACAAGGTATCTTTTCGTACTAAATCGAGAGTGCTCTACAACTTTCTAATTGACTTTTTTTCTCGTATCTTTCGCCGTTTACAAGATAGGACAGCTAATTCCAAAATTTGCCGATAGATGGTGTTTTAAGTTGTCTCATCGAGTAGCGCATAGCCTTTTTACTATACCTAGACACCAACTTTATGACCTAAGCTGTCACCGGTTAGAAGTTAAAGGGGGGTGCAACGGATATAAGTGGGAAGCCTGTATATATATTTAGTTAAATATTTCAAATAATCAAAACATGTGTTATATTTTCAATACATACATATATTAATCTAAAAATTAAAATAAAGTTACCTTATAGTTTATCATTAATCATACAAATGAAATACAAAAGATAGTTTGATTATATACTATTACTACTATGAAAAGCCAGAATTGGAATTCCAACAATCAAATGCTAATCGGTCTTGGGAACCGATATTTGTCGCATTAATCTAGATTTGTGGCACCAACCCTCTGCGAAAGCCAATTGTTGGAAAAAACAAAAAGTAGGGGAATAAATCTCCAATATCTTTCAAGATTGGAAACGAGAAAGTATGTAACTTAAAGCATATCAATTCAATAGTCATAAATATTGTTATGACTTGAGCGTTATCCTAAAGACAGTTCCGCATTTAGAGTGAAAATATTATTTCTAAATTAGACTATTAATACTATAATAAACATCATTAAAAATTAAATATAAATTTAAATTTAACTTTTTATAATAATATATATTATTTTGGAAATGTACATAAAAAAAGATATGATGCAATCTTATTCTTAATCTAGTGGCGCCATCTACCTATGTAGTGACATACTAATATCTTTGTGAATTCCATTACACATGATCACATCAAAAATAAATCTAAAAGACTATTAATTTAATGGTGTTATATATCAGAAATAAATAAGAAAAACTATAAATATCTCCTTAAAAAGCACTATTTTTGTCACCCAGGTTATAGCGTTCCTGCACTGCTTAATTTGTGACTACATCACTGATTATCAGGTAATTAAAACCAGTTGGAGCAATGTTATTTTTGCTTGACTAAACACAAACACACAATGGTGTCTGGTGATAACGCGGCCTGATGAAAAGTATGCATAATGCAAACCGCAATAAACACTGCTCTTAACAGTTAACGACTTTCTACGCATAAATTTAGGAACACTTCGCTATTATCTTCTGGTTAAGGATTAACATTTTTAACAGGAAACTTTTCGCCGAAAGCGAGTTAAATAGTTATTATTTTCACTACGTGCGTGCAGCAGTTTCAGCTTTTAATACAATTGTATGAAGCGTAACAAAGCATTGCTTGTGCGTATTTAAATGATGGCATTGACGGGTTTTCCTTGTTCGCTTCATTTTCAAGGCCGAGACTCGCTTTTTAGGTTGGGCGAAGAATTGCGCAACACTGAAATAAAAATAAAATTTGACGAAGCTATTCATCTTTGTGTCGAGAGGGTTTCGAGGGGAAAAAGAGACAAGCAAGGAAGAAAAAGCGAGCGTCATTTTTTACGAAGTTAAAACTCGTTACGAGGGGATTCTGACGAAGATCATCACTTCCTCTTAATAAGAACGCTAGTTTGGTACTTTTGGCTATAAAAACTGACGGGCAGATATTTGCTCTGAAAGAGAAAATTAATTATCATTCACCTTTATATGTAAATGAAATAATAATTAGTGTTGAAGTAAAACAAATTTAATTTAGTGTAAGCAATTTAGTTATTTTTAATTAAATAGTTTAAATCAAGTTGCTTTAATCACACATATCAAAGAATCCGACAAAAGAATATCTTGTCAGAGCTTCAGCGACCCAAAGTTTTTCTTGGAGTGAAATCCTTTAAATTCGGATTTATTCGCTCAAGTTCAATATATTTCTAAATCTTCCTCGGAAACAATTCATTAATTTTCACCCAAACTGAAACTTTTTTTCGGCTGCTGTCATTTCGATTTGCATTAATGTAGGATTTTACCAGTAAGCATAATTTAATTGCAGCGTAAATAAGAATTGTGAAACTAGATTATCACATATGATAGATGGCACCAGGAGTCCTGTTCATGATATGTCATTTTGAACGTCCTCTTTTTCCTCACAAAACCAAGGATCGCGCTCCATAGAGGATTAATATATTCCTCCTCTATGTCAAGCTCCGAGCAGGGTTGCCATATTGGCGTTTTTAAGAACAATTTATGGTAATTTTGCCTTTTTTCATAGCATTTGGCCTTAGGAATTTTCATTTGGCCTTAAATTAATTTTTGGCTTTATTTTCGTTAATGACTTATAGAACAATTCTTAATTACTTATTATATTGTTTTTAAAATTGTTTTGATATTACACATTTCAAATGATATATAATGAGCTGTCAAAAGAAATAGCTCCTGAGTAGAACAAGGATGTTTTAAATTTCTTTCACTTAAATTTTAGTTTAATAATAGAACATTGAACATATGCCTATCCAGTGGGATTCGTTTTCATGAAGGATAGCTGTTTTTCTAAGAGCAAATGACGTTTTCAATCAATTTGTCAAATTTAGCCTTATTTTGCAGTTTTGATCTGGCAACCCTGGCTCCGAGAGTCGCAGACTGGCAATTCTCTTTCTCTCCCTCTAATTATGCTGTAAAGGCTTCTCTGCACGGCGAAAATTAAGCTGCCCCGATGTTAACTATGCAACTGTATCCCATTTATCTTTTCCTTCTGGTTATCAATAATTCAACTAACTACTTTTAACCCCACTGACGTCTGTCCCAGTGATAATCTAGTAGTCAGTAACCATGCCTTCACGTCAATCATTAAACTCCTTATTATCGTTCTTTTGTATATAACTCCCCCCTCTAAAATTCTCCCTCTAGTTCTTAAATAAATGTTTTATATCTAAATTGAAGTCTCTTCGTTTTCTTCATGTAATAATTTGTATTAAAATTAAAGTGACTGAAACCCTAACAAATCCCCTAGACTTAATTCCGATCCATTTACCCCTTAAAGGTAACCCCCCTGTGAGCTTTCTGTTTAATCTAATGCAGAGGTTCCCAACCTGGGGGTACGCAAAGAACCAGTTGGAGGTACGCGAAATCAAAGTCGGTAATGGCGGACACAAGAAGGATTATAAGAATTATAGAATTTTGTTTCCCCAAGTTCGTGTGAAAACTAAAAGTGAAAGTTGAGCAACTCTGAAGCCTGTGCTCAAAATAAGAAAAAAGATAAAGGAAACTTGGTAAATAGTTAATGTATTGTCTTCACCAGACCCGAATTTGCACGAATCATCAATGTCTTCGCAAAAGCTGTAGATTCACTAGCCGCCACTGCTGTATGCTTTTTTATTTTCTTCTAGTTTAGACTTGTTAAATAAGCTTATTAATTCGAGTCATTTGACTCTTCAGCTTAACTAAGACATTAACATTAATAAAAAAAACTTCTTTGCTTAGATAGATGGTTGGAGGGAGCGGTATGACAATAAGGGTACGCGAAAATAAAAGGATCAATCGAGGGGTAAGCGAAGGGAAAAAGTTTGGGAACCCCTGATCTAATGGAATTCCCACATTAATGAAAGCGATTTTTACTGCATAAAGAACTGATTGATGCATATCTATTTACTAAGGTGACCTAGTCATCCTCTTTTAGGAAGGACAGTCCTTCTTTTGCGAGTTATGTGCTCCCTCCAAAAGTGTACTTCTTTTCGATATTTGAAGACTAATCTAAATGTTCGGTCGATGCCGCTCCTCTCCGCTGAACTCATTTAAATAATAATTAATAGTGATGTAAGCATAATTACAATATAAAATGTTATATATTCTTTTATTATGCATTTATCATGTTACAGTGTATTCTGTATTATTGTTGCACTAAATAAAATGTTTATTTTAATTACAATATTTTTTCTTCAATTTATTTGTGTCCTCCCTTTTTTCATTGTAAAAAAGTTGGTCACCTTACTACTACGTATCACGTTAAAAACATTTCCTTTTATGCTGAAATTTTAGAACAAAAACTGTAAAACAGCCTTTTAAAACTTCTAGACTTGAATAATCTTCAACAAATAGCCTAAGAATCATTTACAAATTGTCATATCCGTCACTAGGCCAGTCAACGAAGGGTTTTAAAAGAAAAATTAAAAAAGGGGGATGAAATCCAAGATGGCGACAAACTTTCAGACATATTATTTCGGAAACTATTAAAGCTAGGAGAAAACTAAAAGCATTTATTTGTAGGGAATTTTACGCTCTTTAATTTGTTAAATCAATTGTAATTTGAAAACTGAATAGATTTCGAGATATTCGGGAAAAAACTTAAAAAAAGGGGGGAAAGAAATCCAAGATGGCGGCAACCTTTGAGACCCATTATCTGGGAAACCCTTAAATCTGAAAGAAAAATAAAAGTATGTATTTGTAGAGAATTTTACGCTCTTTAATTGGCTAAATAAATTGTGATTTGAAAACTGAATAGTTTTCTGAGATATTCAGGAAAATCTCAAAAAAAAAGGGGGGGGGAGGTAAAATCCAAAATGGCGCCGCGAGCTCACTCCCAGGACCGGGGACTTTTTGTATGTTCATCATAATTCCCTCACGAACATGTGTACCAATTTTCAAAACTATATTATTTAATGTTTTTTTCACCCCCATTTTGACCTTCGTTGACTGGACTACACAGAGTTATCTATCTATTCTATATAAAAGTATAGAACACATCTATCTTTATTAAAAGAATATAGAATATTTTATATTCTTCTAAATATCTATCTATTTTTTATCTACTACTACGTAATAATTGTCGAGGTTTGAATGGAATACTTCTCAAAACTTGGAATAAGAGAATGCTATAAATAACCACAACGTACCTTGTTGCATGATTGGAGTTCAGGGTGTGAAGAGCTGCTTGTTGTATCTGAAAGAGAAAACTATATCAACGAAAGATTTTATGGGAGATCTTCTCGTTCTCAGGTTGTCTAATCGCTATGCTAGAATAATAAAATATAAAATTATCGACGGACTATCTCAATTTCTCTGAACAGATTAATGAGTTATCGGTTCCAACGATTCTCCGACTTATCTCCAAGGCCGACGTGTAAATAATATTAAATAGCTTTGATATGTTGAACGAAGAAGAGAGCAGATTCCTCGGGTAACTTTACGCTTATAGAAAACTTTTTTTCATTTACAAATAGTTAAAATAAGCAACTGCTAATTTTTCACAAATTTTTACAAAAGAAAATGTAAAGAGAAACAAAATATTATTTTATGCTAGCAATAAAGAGATAATTTTAGTAGTATAAAAACAAGTTATCACATAAAATTAAAAAATCAAAAAGTATTTACATTCACAAACACGTTATAAATACGTGAGAAAAATTATCTTTCGTCGGCGTGTTGCCACGAGCTCGCAACATCCACTTTTCATTGTAGTCGATTTGAAAGAGCTTAAAACAATACGCTTTTAACATTTTCAGGGAAAAAAAGCTGACAGCAATGAAAATAAAGACTATTTGATAAAACACAATTATGATCTAAGCCTAATTTTTAAAAAAACCCACGTCACAAACTAGGCTGGAAAAAGCAGTAATGAAAAATTATTTTGAGGCATATGAATCTTCCGAGTCTCACCAGGGATGTCCAAAGCCGAGCCGTGCTCCAGATAAAGTTTTGGCTTGTGGGCCCCCTTGCGAATTGTGACTAAATAGCAGACGAAGTCTTTCTTCCGGTTGCCCGGTGAGGTCACGTAATGCTGCGAAAATCTCATTTCCGGCTACGTACGGTAATTTCGATTAATAGAATGTGCAAGTTTCAAATTCAGAGAAAATAAATGTAAAAATACATTTCAACTCTTTCCGGGCCTCATTTGCCATGTATAAAAATAAATACTCGTGAAAATAAGAAATACATTTTGCCCTCTAACCAAGGCTGGTGACCCCCTGGGACCCGAGAATCTTGCTCCTCCTGCCCCCTCTCTCGGCCCTTTTTACCGGTTTACTCAGATGCGCAGGTCTAAGAATGTACTCTGGATTTATTCAATTTTTCTTAAATCAAGAATAAAGATTTATCGTCACTGAAATATTGACTAACAACAAAAATTATATGAAACTAAAGTGTATTTGTTACACTACAAGAGTTTCTTCCGCGCGGAAATTAAGTGTGAAATTATTATAACTAGACTTTCTCGTATGCTTCCAAACAAAGGTGTCAACCCCAACCTCCACATAAAAATTGTGGACCTACGGTAAGTTCCGAACGCCACGAGAAACTCGGATTATTTACACTACCCTCAGACACAGTGGCAACACGTAAAGACCACAAATCGAATAGAATTATAATACGCGAAGCCGGAGAAAAATGTGCCAAAAGGGTGGAAAATGCTCCAAAAAGGGAGTAAAAGTCGCCAAGCGGAAGCCAATACGCACTATGGACTTGCGTGATGGTATATGTAAAAATACCGAATATGTAATTTGAACGCCTTTCTTCAACCGATTGTACCGAAAATTAGACACAGATCTACAATTAGGGTTAGAAGACATCATGCCAATTTTTATTTATCTAAGACATTCCATTTAGGTGTTCACCAATAATGCGATTATACAGACCAGCAGACAATCAACCCTTGGACGGATTTGGCCCAAAATTTTATATGGACCTACATTCCTGATGATAAAACTGTGTACCAAATTTTATCCATCTAGCTACTTAATTTTTTGAGTTATCAAATTTACATGAACACTGACAGACAAACAGACATTTTATCCAAAATTTGATAAAAACTTACAAATTATGTGTAAAGGTTACATAACAAATTTTATTACAGTCAATCTTGCTCAAATCGTTTTCGAGTTATCGTGTTCACAGACAAATATAATTCCAAAATTGTGTTTTTCGGTCTCGGGGAGGCCTGAAACGTGGAGATTCATCAAAATCTCAAGTTCGAATTTTTTGACGATTACAATATTTTCTCTTTGTATACTTCGTATACGAGAAAGTAAAAAAGAATTATTTACAAGCTTCCTTAACTAAAAGTACGCGAGTATGAGAAAGTAAACATGAGATCTATAAATCAATCATTAGTTTTTTCCTGTTAAATATTTTAAAATTCTCATTGAAATGAGAAAACACTCTTTTCAAAATAAACAAAGAAAACTATCAACAATCTTTTAAAAAATTTTAAAAAAATGAATTTCGTTTTCACAAAATAGTGCTAAAGTGTTTGTTTTTTAAGTTCTGCTATCGTGAATGGCTCTGATGTCAGGAGACAATCAAATATGGTTGTCTACAATGTGCACAGCTACTTAAAAGAGTTGGTGTCATCTAAACCGAATGCTACGGTAAAAGAAGAATTGCTTTCACAGCGGCAGAAAGTAACTGCCGACGCGTGTGGCGTTTCCTGCAGAAGAGTACAGCGAAGTTGCGCAGAGGCTGATATGACTGCAGCTGCTGAAGTTCTGAACAATAGTCGAGTTACCCAAGAAAAATAATCCGCGAACAAAACCTATCACAGACTTGGATGATTTTGACAAAAGCGTCGTACGCCAAACTGTCCAAGAGTTATATGACAGAGGTGAATAGCCAACGGTGGCAAAATTAAGAGTTTGTTTAATAGAAAAAAATAATTTTTCTGGATGCGCAAAATCATTGTGGGTAATTTTGAAAAATTTGGGATTTTCTTACAAAAAGTGCAATGATGGTCGCAAATTTTTAATGGAAAGAAACGACATTATTGTCTCTCGTATGAGGTTTTTGAGAAAAATGCACAACGTGAGAAACGATTCTTTATCCAGGCCAGTGATACACCTTGTTGAAACTTGGGTAAACGCTAGCCATTCACCTACATTTATTTGGCAAAGTTCCACTGGCCAAGGAGGCTTAAAAGTTCCGTTGGGGAAAGGATCTAGATTGATCATTTGTCATGCCTGATCTGCTGATCAAGGCTAATATTGAAGCTGCTGAAAAAAGTCGCCAAAACAAGTTTATCGCCAGTGATGCCGAATATCAAAGCTGTACTAAAGAAAAATATAATCTTAGTTATGTTCAAAATTCAATCACGTATTCCTTCAAAAAGATAAGCTAACATTTTTTTCAAATGTTGTAAAACCAGAAAAGTTAGATACTCTATGAATTGATGCAGTGAAAAATGAAATATAAATTAATTTAATTTCTTCGCTAATTATCTAGCTTGAAAATACGTGTGTTCACATTTATGTCCTGATTTATTTAAAATTATGTCTGAAGCTTTCCAGATTTTAAGTTAAGACCATAATAATCCCTGTTGACTTCTTCTATATGCAAAATTATTTGGTTAAAATCTAGAAGTTGGTACACACTCTTAAAACGGTGCCAAATCGCTAAAGTAAGACCTTGACACTTCATTGGCTCCATTTTAAGAGTGTAGACCTAATTCTACATTTCAACCGATGATTCGTTGAAAGAATGTCGATAATCGCATTTCTTTTACATTACAGGCAAATATCAGATGATAAAAGTTGAAATTGTTGATTATAATGGAGCACCTAAATTACAGTGTGTTGTCGCTTAAGGATATGACTATCACAAGAGAGGTTGCTGTTTTATTTAAGGAATCAGATATTTTGGCGTCGGTTAGTGATTTCCGTCGTAAGTCTCTGTTCTGGCGCGACGCAAGTTCAAAAGTTTGGCGAGAAACCGTTGAAGACAAAATGTCAGATAAAATCTCGAAAATTGGGTTACCCAAGTCGCTAACGAAGCTGTTGATTGATACGGTTAAACCAATGAGTGGACAGTTACCAGTATGGAAAGCGTTTCATGAAAAATATTTACACGTTTCATATCACTTCGAAGTACCTATTTTAGAAAGACTTCAGCAGGGGCGCTAGACTACCGAAAAACAGCGGAAGAACTCATCCGTTCTGATGTTATAGATATTGTGAAACGATACAAACTTGCTAGTTTATATTGCTTGGAAGATTACATCCCACTGCTTTGGAAAGAACTCCCCGAAGAGAATAAAATGTACTTTTACAACGAAAAACGCCGTTTAGAAAGCGGAGAGCTGCGTCTACAGTTTTGGTGGCCCTACATTATCAGAGGAGAACAGTCTAAATTGGATTGCTTGTCTAGATCAGGGATGGGCAAACTTTTTCGGTCGCGGGCAAAAAATCGAAAAAAAAAAGTTTGGCGGGCCAAGAGAAATTTTTCTAAAATTTTAAAAACAATATACAAGTATTACAATTTAAATATGTTAATGAGATGAATGAAATTGCGATTTCATTTTTAATAGTTCCTTATATTAAGGTTCGAAGTGAGATGTACTGATTCTAAGGAACGAGGCTAAATGCTCATCTGTCAGTCTACTTCTGAAATAATTCCTTCTAAGGTTCATAGTTGAAAACACTTGTTCACATATATAAGATGAAGCAAACATAGCCCTGATTTTCTGGGCGTGAGATATTAAATTTGGGAAACTTACTTTCGATAATGATTTGTAAAACTCTAACTTTGGCATATTTAGAAACGACTGCTTGAGATGATTGTTAGATTGCAACTCAATTAATTCAAGCTGCAAATCTGACCTCACTGCTTCACAATTTACATTGAAAGATATGGTAAAAATATCCAATTCCGTTTGAATGGCACTGAAATCTTGAAATCTGCGTTCGAACTCAAAATGCAGTTTTTTCAAGCCATCTTCATAATTCTTAAGCTTCTCTTCATTTACTGAGGGTATTGAATTTAACCTCGAGAAATGAGACAAGTCGTTCTTAGCTAGCTGCCCAGCAAACAGATTAAGTTTTAGTTTAAAAGCTTTGAGATGGGCCCAGATATCGTCGTTAAATTCATTTTTCCCTTGCATCTTGATATTCAAGTTGTTCATATGACAAAGAAAATCTGTGAGAAATGCAAAGTCCGAAAGCCATTCTGTATCTTGTAACATTTCGCACTCCGCAGAACACTGTTTCTCATGGAAGAACGACACAATGTCGTCTTTCAGCTGCCAAACTCGCTCGAAAACACATCCTGCACTAAGCCACCTTACTTTCGTGTAATACAGTTCATCAGAGTATTCAGATTGCACGGACTGAAGAAAATCTCGAAATTGCCTGTGAGTAAGCCCACGAGATCGAATAGTATTTACAAGCTTCACGACTGCATCAAGCACGGGTTTCATATTCAATGCAGATTTACACAGAACATCTTGATGTATAACACAATGTAGAAAAACAACATTGTTCCCTGGGTAGTTTTGATTAAAGAGTCCAAGAAATCCAGATATTTTTCTTGTCATATTTGGTGCTGCATCGGTCGTAATATTACATATATTTGTTATAGGCACTTTCAAAGTTAAAAGCCCTTCCCGAAATTCACGAAAAATTTCACATCCATTTGTAGTTCCCTTTAAAGAACGCATGCACGCCAGTTCCTCGGTAATTTCAAA
Source organism: Araneus ventricosus (assembly GCA_013235015.1). Classification (NCBI taxonomy): domain Eukaryota; kingdom Metazoa; phylum Arthropoda; class Arachnida; order Araneae; family Araneidae; genus Araneus; species Araneus ventricosus. Next base: position 150,930 of record BGPR01000693.1, read on the forward strand.
GTTCTCATCAACACCTCTTATAAATAATACTAAATGAGCAGTATCATTTATATCAGTGCTTTCATCCGTAGCTATGGAGCAAAATTTAAACTGGCCAATCTTTGACTCTAATTGTGATGTCAAATTTTTATCGATGGATAGCTTCTATAGAATATGCATTGCGAGTAATGTACAGAAACACATCGTTGCGATGTGGTTGAATGCGAAGAACAGAATGATTTTCAACAGAAATGAAACCGGAAATACCACCAATAAATCAAATAAAAAAGAACATTACAACCAGAGGGCGCGAGCGAAAGGCAGACGCACTGCGCCAACACTGTCTGTGCTTGCTATATCCGTCGATTTATGTTTTGTAGAACAAAAATAGAGAAAGTAAAAAGATCATCAACCCTTTGAAAAAAGGAAGAAAAAATATTTAAACAAAGTAGAAAAGGAGATGGATATATAATATATAAATCATATTTTCTTTTAATTTCCGTCGGACCGGCAGATTAAAATTCTATCCGCGGGCCGGATAAAACCTTCCGGCGGGCCGGAGTTGGCCCGCGGGCCGTAGTTTGCCCATGTCTGGTCTAGATCATACAGAAGATGTTCAACTACCTTTCATCAGTTTGCCTTTCAGTATTCAGCAGCGAAACGTAATAAAGCAGCAGCTGAATATTTTTTTCAGAAATTATCATAGGAAGAGAAAGAAGCTTCTTTAACTACAACTACCAAAGCCCTACTATCATGTCGAGAATGCAATCATGGGGAATTTCCAAAGGAGAAAGTTTCTGAAATGTCATCTTATTTGCTATCTGTAATGACTCCTGACCAGCAGATGAGAATTTTTCAAAAGAATAATTGCGTCGTTTTGAAGTGCTTTTTGAACTGGCCATTGCAAGACCAATTCTCGGAGATTGCAGACCTTATCTGGAATTTTCTTCCTGAAAGCAAATACGACTCTGTGCTGTGGGAGATGTGTGAAAGTTTTACAAATTCGGGTCACTATTTTCAAATATTATTTCAAGAATTCTTTCTTCGGATTCCTTGCGATTTTAGGAAAAGCTTTGTGGATCGAGGATGCAAGGCTAGTTCGTATTTTGTTCATATTTTAAGGTTACAAGATATTAAAGCTCTCGAAACAACTTTTAGAAGTGTAGATGCTGCAACCAGAGTGGAACTTGTATCCAGTGACGTTTCTTTGGAACATTTTCACTCTTTTATCTCGACAGACAGATGGGATGTTGTGGAAGTGTGCCCTCGGGAGGTTCCACAGAAGACAGGGAAAGACTGAAGGAGGCTTTTATGGGATACCTAACATCCATTGAATTAAGGGAAATGAAGCTTAAAACGCGGAAATGGACAAGACTGGGCGAAACCGATGCTCCTAGCAAGAGATGCTCAGAAGATGAGACACCGACTGAAGCCAAAATGAAAAAAACTTAGCTGTCAGGAATAAGAGTAAAATTAACTAAAAGGGGATGTAGGAATATTTTTAATTAATTTGGCCGTGTACCGATCTGTTCCTTGTTAGTGAAAAGGAAAATTGCGCGCATAAAAATTAAATTGTCATTAACAATTTTCCCTCTGGAGCATTCAGTGCGACCCAACTACTAAAGAGTTTTCTGGAGACATTGGTTGAGGACTGAACTAGAAATACTAAAACGCAGGCGGCTTCAAGAAACTTATCTTCTTAACGGATATCAAAAATAATAAAAATTAAAAAAATAATAAACACGCTTTTATTAGTATATTGCTCGTTTCAAAAACCTGAGACTACCACTCTTGAACGATTTTACTAAGAAAGGGGTGAGAGGCAGTGAGTGAGATGAGCGGTTTTCCGGAGTTCCTTGTTAGGTCGTGATCTTACGTTACCCAGAATAGGCATTTATTCGTTAGCCTTTTTTTAATTAAGTAAATGAACAAATAAAAATAAAATGTTTCTATATACTGTTAAGTAAAATGTTAACATCTCCCCCTCCATTTTTCACTTCATCCTTACTTTGGTGAAATGAACTAAGCCTGCACACGAGCAAAAGCGTGGAGCCCGCCATTCACTTCACAGATAAACTGTATATTTTGGAACGCGAGAAGGGAAAAGCGATAAAAATCTATGGAAATGAGCCAAACGGCTTGCCATGGTAGGAATTCCGTCTGGACTGAAATCGGAACGAAATATCAGAGGGACCTTGAAAGAGGCTAGCGAAAAGAACAATGCCTTGCGTAGATTGAAGCCTCGCTTCGAGGGTAGCATAAATTAAAATGTGCTGACTGGGGAAAATCGAAGAGCGATTGACAAGCAGCCGTAGAGAGAGAAAGAAGATCGCTCCCCCTACCTTCGCTCAGAGTTAGCGTCCCTGTGAATGGCGTGCCTGTATTTTTCGATTAAAATGGGTGGGAAAAAACCGGGCTTAGGACAAATGGCACTTCAAGTGAATGGCCGGCTTGAGAATGAACTTTAGAGAGCTTTCATAATTGAAGTTCGCCTATTGTGAAGGCCCTGGAGACACTTTTATGGCCACATAATTTTACTAGAGCGCAGCGAGCGTAAGTGGTACCAGGACATAATGGGATTTTTTTGCCTCGACTACATCATGAGTGACTTAGCTTGATAAACAGCATCCGGGCATTGTATTTTTTTACCCCCTCCATCGTACTTGATTTTAAAAAGTGACAAAAAATCATTAACGTTTTGTCACCAAAGTCAGTGGCGTAGCGAGTGTCGAAAGGTCACGATCGTCGGCGCTCGGAAAACATGGGTGTTTTTTTTATCCCAGTCGCCAATATCGGCTTAACAAGCCTAAATATTGCTGTAAATTTGGCAAAAATATTTTTAAAAATTTCTTAAAATTACTGAAAACTCTTACGGCTACTGTCCTACCACCAGGAGGAAAACCCCGAGAAGGGTTGCCCGAAGAAAGGGGGGATACAGATATAAAATCGACGGCAACATTTGGCAACCTAAGTGCACTTCTGTTAGGCGAGGAATTCATTTCCTAACGAAGAACAAAGAGAAATGAGACTTCTGCCAGTTCTATCTACGCCAAATGAAGAAAAGTCCTTTCCTTCACCCCCAAAATGCAGTGGAATATCCCGTTTCCATAACGATCACCACAGCAATGGCGCAAATATAAGTTTTGTGCTGTAATATTTTCGAAAGTTAATAAGAAAAACTAAAGAAGTTAATTTCTCTCAATTTTTAATTAAATAAAAATTTCACAAAAAGGTCTCCGAGGTTCACATTTCCATCCTCAACTCGAACCTCGTGAAAACCTCGGAAATTTAGCCTAAGAGCATTTCAAATCTGGCTAATTAGGAATTAGCTTTAGTTGAATGTAGTTATATTAACGCCCCGTTTTGAAGCAACGCGAGGGCTATTTTTGGGACTGACCTTTTGATTGCCCGCGGTCAGATGACTAGTCCCATGTCCATCCAACTGGTTCAGCAGCTGCAATGGTTGTAGGCACAGGAATATGGGGCGTTCTGTACAGTTAGATGACGAGGGCGACGCCTGAGCAAGTACCTCCTTCTCTAAACTTCCGCACCACATCAGCGGTCGGATGTTTGACCCACTTCGTATGATTTACAGTGAAACAGGCCCACATACACGACGGATTTTCAGTTGAATAGGGTTTCGAACTTGGAACCCTCCAACCCAGGACCTTACTACTACGCCACCGCAGCCCTTACTTGACACAAATGCATTAATATTTATAGTGGCGGCTCGTCAGCTCAAAAACGAGCATTGCAGCAGAAGTTGTATTGATCTAAGTTGTAGGAAATTTTATGCTGATTATTTTGGTATATAATGATGACATAGTAAAAACTGATAATTTTTCAGTTATAAGCAAAAAACTGGGAAAATTGTTTTCATGTTTTTTTCGCTATAACTAAAATTTCTACAAAAATTTTTGGTGGCAAACCTCAGATTCGTATTCAGCACCCCAAAAACATAAAGGAGCAAAAAATTATAACTCCTCCAGAATTTGATTTAAAAACTACTTAACCTGAATCTAATCAATTACCATAGGAAGCCTTTATATCAAAGCATCAATTGAGATGCTATTTGAAAAGACAGATTTCACAACTACCCCTTGACGATGCACGCAACCTTTCTAAGAACGATTAGAAAATGCCTACTTTTTGAGCACTCCTTTATCTATCGATACTTATAAAAGGCAATTTTTGCGTGTCTGCGTGCGATGTCCAGACGAATCTATCGCACTTACAGCCTTGAAATTTGGCACACAGGTAGTCTTAATGGTGACTCAATGCACCTCGAAGACGAAATTTAAAAATTTAATCTAGAATTTTTTTATTTAATGTTTTGTGTTGCTTTGGTTGATTTTTCGCACTAATTTCTCAATAGAATGGTTTTGAATAATTGTGTGTACGACAAAAATAGACACACCATCGGAAAGAGCACACGATTTTCGTTCTAATGAAGTTAGTTTTGAATTTTTAACGTAATTTACAGAATTTTGAGAAATTTTTAAAAAATAGTCAGTTTTGCAATCGAAATTTTATTTTTGTTTTTAAATTTGCTGCATCCGACGTTCTAATAACACTATTATTTTCAAATTTTTTCAGCTCATAACTGGAATGGTTCTGTCGTATTTAAAACAAGAACGGGTAAAATATCTTTTCCTTTTTTTAAAATTATTTTTTGCCTGGCCAGTTGAAAGATATTATTCTCTACCGAGACCCCCTAGCGCGACACTTTTCCGGAACGTTGCTGGAGAATTTCATTGGCAGACGGTGCAGAGCGCAAGTGACGTCATAACCTTCAACTGAATGATTTCGATTATTATTTTCGGCAGTGTCTTAACGTGTTTATGTCTCGCATATTTAATTTGCTTTATAATAATCATTTTCACGTTGCAGTTTCTTAATATTATTTCGTATTAACGTACTCTGTATTTTCTACAGTTGAAATGCCATTAACGCGAAGAAAAATAAGCGGGAAAATAAAATAATGTGTATCTTTTGTTTTGTTTTCAGAACATTTTTATGTCATTGTGAGCGGTTTTTTTTTTGTTTTTTTTTTGAAGTTCTGATTCCACGGGCAACGCCGTGCGCGTATTGCTAGTTCAGAATAAAACCAGAAGCAAAAATTTAATTATTAATGACCTTTATTACCTGTCAGTGGCGAATCCTGGAAGGGGGGCGGGCCGGGGGGGGGTCAGAGGTCATAAAAATTTTGTATCGTCGTGACAAATGTCAAACCTCATGGCTTATGTAAACCAAAACCCTTTTAACTTTACAGACTTTCCTCACCTGATAATAAGAATCATAAAGATCACTACAATACTTTTGATAATTTAATAAAAAAAGTACAATGAAATAACTACCCAAAAAATGTTTTCGCCCGCGTCAACGATACAAGTACAAGTGGAATGACTAGAAAAGTAGGAAAATTTTCGAGCCTGTCTAGACAGAAAGCAACGTTGTCACGTTTTTATTATTTTTTAAAGGGAAATTAAGAACAAACAGATGTAGTGATTTTAAATAAAATCAAGAAATCTGGTTTAGTTTCGGGGGGAGGGCTGCAGTCCCATAGCCCCTGGATTTGCCCTTGTTACCTGTTGTGACCAGTCAATTTTTCTCTCTCTCTCTTTTTTACAAACTGCACGCAAATGCAAACTATTCGAGTCCAATAACTCTTATCAGTGCGCAAGGATATTTTCCTGGCAATAATGCTTCTTTCGTGTATCGATTAATTATGACATTGCAAGGACGTTTTAGTTTGCTGAATTTTTTCTGCTAGTAAAGGGCATTTACTGTGATGGTTTTTGTAAACAAATTGGCGATTCAAATATGGCCTTGCGCTACTCCATTTTTATTGCTTGTTATGTCCTAAATATGAGAGGACGAGGGTTGGCTTCTTATAGGGGTGACACGCGAGTAAAGAATTTTGGATATTTACTAAATTAATATTTATTGAGCACTGCTACTGTAAAATAATTCAAAAATTATCAGAAAGTCAATAATTTTTATTATCTTTAAAAATGAAATTCAGTTTTTAAGAAAATGCATTAAAGAATTTGCATCTCTCTTTGTTTTAAAGCTAAAAGGAAAATTTTTGCTCGGTAGTTCAGAGCGCTTAGCTATTTTGATCTACTTGCTTTAAAGTCTTAAAAATTTGTTTTTAAAGTGAATAATTGGATAATTATTGCTTTCAATCGAGTCTCTGAAATCTTGAGAATATTTTATCTAGGGTAGTTTAAGAAACTTACACATATCACCATGAATTATCTACTTTTGAACTGAATACGAGAAACGGAAAATATGTGCAAAACGCTTAGAGGGTAAAAAATGACAAAATTAAACATATAACATAAGAACTTTAAATCTTTCCAATTTCAGATTTATAAAATTGATCCCTTTTTCTCAGTCCGACTATGGAGACAACTTATACTCGCATGATAACATAAAATTCGTGGCGCGAATTCGATTTTAGAATTCAGTGCACATCTTGCAAAATTGAAAAGGATGAGACATCACAGCAACATGCAGCTAGATGTTAGACACGAGCAAGTTCGTTTGTCATTCGATTTTGATATCATCTCTTTTTACTCCGTTTTAAAGAGCTTTAAAAATACTTTTAATCGAAAAAAACCGCTGGAAGCGTCATTTAGAATTCTACTCCACGTTCTTATTCAAAAATATTAACTGGTAAAAGCGATTCCACATAAAAAATTGTATCTAATGACGTACGATTGAGTAGCCTGTCAGCCAAGATTCAAAATGGCAGTCGTAGCGTCAAACATTAATTTTCTTCCGATGCAGTCACAGGAAAATGTTGCAGCTTGCTGATGCTCGAATCGGCAACCGTGATTAGTTCCTACAACTTTAAATTACTGAAGGTTAATATTTTTGTCAACAAACCAATGCCGAATGCAGGATTTGGGTCGGGGGGGGGGGAAAACTTTTGTATTGTCGTAATTTACTGTCTTATGTAAACCAAAAGACTTTTTTAACTTTACAGACTTGACTCACCTGACAATAAGAATCATGAAGAAATACTACAATACTTTCGATAATCTTTATACATAAAACGCTAACATGCGTGGCACAGAAATCGAGCTTATTACTTATTGTCGAATGGCAACAGTTACATGTAAACAAACCGCCGTACAAACTTTCAGTCTGTTTAGTTGAACGGTTTTGTCAACCTTCGCTTAGAATTTTAATGGAGTTGCAAAATATAATTAGAAATGCTCGGAAGAGGGCTCGCCGAGTCGCCGAAACCTCGATTCAGTCAGAGGAAAGGAGATCTAAAAGAAATACTGTTGACAGAAATAGGCGTCTAACAGAAAGTCTAATCGAACGCGAAAATAGGCTTAGTTGTAGCTTAAGTTTCACATCACTTTTTTGTCTTGCCGAATTTTCTTGAAAAGACGAATCGCCACCTTGGCTGAAATTCTTTCTTCACGATAGTTGACGCGCGCTGTATTTTTGGGCAGTTGAAGCGTCAGAAGCCAGAATGCGCCAACTTGGCTGAAAATGCATGGCGTGCGTATAATGGAGAGCAGATCTGTGCGGAATCAGCTAGTTTAATAAAAAAAACACAATGAAATAACTAGCCAAAACCAGCGGGAGTGGTCTCCCCTAAACTTTCTCGTATACTTCCGAAAAAGGTGTCATTTTCCCTCTAACTAGGGTTTTCATACGTGCCGTATACTATTTGTCCCGTTTGCTTCCTAAACTCTGAGTCATTATAATTTTAAAATGACCTGCGCCCATTTTTATGATTATGTGTAAAAGGAAAATGTTAACAATTAAAAAAAAAACGCGCGCTGAGGTACAAAACTTTATTTAAAGTTTTTGAGAACGAAATCTTACAATATTGAACAAGCAAGATTTCACCATACCTTCCATCTGGAGAATGTCCAGAACGAACTTTCGGGTTCAGGGGGTTGCCATAATTTCCGAAGCTAAAATTTCCTTCGCCAAGGTTAAAGGCCAACTATACTAACTTGAGTAAAATAAGCGAAACGCTCTCCAACACACAGTCGCAATGTGCATTTTGAACCAAATATGCAATTTGGACAACTTTTTTTCAACGGATTGAAACGAGATTTGAGCACAGATCTATAATTAATATTAGCAAACGTCATACCAATTTTTATTTATCCAAGCCAATGGGTTTAGGAGATATAATTCTTACAAGTATGCTATTATACAGACCGACACACAGTCAACCCTTTGACGGATTTGGCCCAAAATTTTATACGGACCTACATTCATGATGATAAAACTGTGTACCAAATTTTATTCATCTAGCTATGCAAGTTTTTGAGTTATAGTGTTCACATGCCCGCGGACATACAGACTTCCCGTGGACGGATTTTGTCCAAAATTAGACAGAAACCTACAAATTATGTTTAAAGACCACATATCAAATTTCATCTCCGTAGCTCTAATAGTTTTCGAGTAATCGTGTTCACAGACACACAGACATAATTCCAAAATTGTGTTTTTCGGACTCGGAGAGGTCTAAAACGTGGAGATTCGTCAAAGTCTCTAGTTCGAATTTTTTGACGATTACAATACTTTCTCTTTGTATACTTCGTATACGAGAAAGTAAAAATGTCTTCGACCGCGTCAACGCAACAAGTATGAGTGGAAAGACTAGTAAAGTAGGAAAATTTTCGAGCCTGTCAAGCCAGAAGGCAATGTAGTAACGTTTTTTTTTATTTTGAAAATTAAGAACAAACAGTAGTAGTGATTTTGAATAAAATCAAGAATTCGGATTTAGCTCGGAGGGGGGGGCTGCAAGCCTCATAGCCACCCCCTGGATTCACCACTGCATCAAACGGTTTAGATTAAGATAATGCAGGGCAAAGCACAACTACCTTGAGAACATTCTTGACTGCACTGACTATGGTTTGATTTAGGGCAAAAAGGATAATTTGATTCTCTTATAAAACAACGTAATACTTAATATAAAATAACAATTTAGCGAGAATATTTTCTTTTTTCTGTTTAATCAGGGTGCAATTTTATTAACCACGAACATTTGCCGTTATGTCTAAATATATTAACAAATACTAAGCTTAGAAAAATATTTGACAATTCTCTGGGAAGAAACTTTGAGTTTAATAAATGTGAAAATGTGTGTGTTGAAAAATCTCAATAGTAACAAAAAATACCAATAAAAATGTACTTCCCCTTAATTTACGAGTTTTTAATCCAACCCGAGAAGAATTAAACAACATAGCACTTTTGAATACAAGAACGTACTACATGCACGAGTCTAGTTTTATTTTATTCTATGAATATGCAAAACTAAAAACATTTATGGAGAATTCTGTCACAAGATTTCAGGAATATGCTGAGTAAGAGTGACATTGAAACGCAATTTGTACTTCCCAGAACACCACTATGTTTATGATATGATAAACGATTATTGTTTAGCAATGGATTCGGAAAGCCTCCGCGCTTTTGCGCATGCGCCGGGCGGAGTTATTTTCATCAAATAGGGGGAAAGTGAAGAATGGAAGGGCGATGTTTACATTTTACCGAGCGTGATCTAACAAAGAACTCCGGAACTGCGCTCAGATGACTCATTGCCTGACACCCCTTTCCGGTGTAAAATCGTCCAAAAGTGGTAGTTTCGGAATCCGTTGCTGAACAGTAACTATTATTTGGCGATGTCAATAAAATAATTTGTTACGTATATTATTCTGCTAAATTTCCATTATTAGTAAAATTTATGTCATTATTATTCAATGTCTTATATTTGCGAAAGGCAAATGAGTTCTAATTCTAGACAGTTTAGAAATCTGCTGATTTTGGTAATTTTGTTAACCATGGTTTTGGATGACTGGTAATAAATGGTTATTATTTACAACTCTCGATTTTTAAAAAATAAAGATTAAAAGTATAACTTAGAAGCAAACAGACGATAACAATCCAGCTTTCCTGACAATACAATTTAGAATTGCACACACTCAAAATATTTATAGAAGATAAGAGAAGGAAGTTCACATATCAGAATAAAATCTTTGTCAACCATCAGAATGCTGTCAGTTTGATATGAACACATTCTTTATATCGCCTCACCCATTTGCGATGTCATACCTACGATAAATAAGAAAAAATTGCAAAGATCAAAGCGCTTTACTGAAAATTAACAGTTCTGCGAGAACGTAATAAAGGTTTTTTTTAAAACTAGTTATTATAGTGTTAACTAGTTATTATATTATTATATAAACTAGTTATTACTAGTTATATTAAACTAGTGTAGGCAAAAATTCTTCTAAGTTTCCATTCTTACTTAAAATTACTCTACGAATAACTTTAGATGGCTAATAAATGCTTGCTACTTACAACTTTCGATTTTTTCAGAAGGGTAAAAAAATAATTTTAATGTAAGCAAACGATTATAATCCAGATTTCCTGAAAGTAAAATGCAGAATGGCAAACAATCAATTTTATTTTTAACACGTACGTTGCCGTTTACGTTTTACGAAAATGTGAAATCCAGTCCTGAAGCCGAAAATATATTGGAAGACCACTACAATGCATATTTACGGATCCTACATAGTAGGGAATGAGGTCGCTTTTTATTGGCTCTTAGAGTCACATGACTCGACTTGCTTCTAAATGTCGTCGTGAAACTGAACGATGCTTACCAATGCTGAAGGTTCTTCCTTTATTTGTTTTATTCTAAAAATGGATTCATCATATCCTTGAGAAACATCCAAATAATCATAATTAGAAGGCAGTTTTAATTTCTCCACGATGCGATAGCGGAAGACAAAATAATAATTAAAATCCCACCTATGACATCATTAAGAAACAAGCCAAGTCACGTGACGCTGAGAGCCAATGAGAAGCAGCCTTATTCCCTACTATGTAGGATCCGTAAATCTGCCACTACAATACAGCATAAGATGACGTGGAGTTAGATATCAGATGGCTACGATGGAAACGTAAGTAGTTACGCTTGTCATGTGACTGTGACGTCACAAATAAGAAATATTCTTGAAGTTTCTTTTACTGTCTCATTTATAAGGCAGCTGCTTAAATTAATCAAATTCGATGTTTGAATGACAACCCAAGAAATATTTTTTGTCACCGACGAAACACGATAGACCGGAAGTGTGATGTATTTTTTGATGAGCATTTTTAAGCACGAGCTTCAATTTTGTTATCATTTTTACTTTCCCGTATACAAAGAGAAAGTACTGTAATCGTCAAAAAATTTGTCCACGTCCCCGAGTCCGAAAAACATAATTTTAGAATTATGTCTGTCTGTAGCTCCAAAACTATTAGAGATACAGGGATGGCATTTGGTACGTGATCTTTACACATAATTTGTAGGTTTCTATCAAATTTTGGACAAAATCCATCAGCGGGAAGTCTGTCCGCGTTCATGCGAACACTATAACTCAAAAACTTGAATAGCTAGATGGATAAAATTTTGTACACAGTTTTATCTTCATGAATCTAGGTCCGCATCAAATTTTAGACCAAATCCGTCGAAGGGTTGATTGTCTGTCGGTCTGTATAATCGCATATTTTTAATTGCAATAACTTCTTAACAAAATTACTTAGATAAATGAAATTTGGTAAGTAACCTTCTCACTTTAATTGTGGATTTGTGTCGATTTTTTTTGTCAATCGGTTAAAAAAAGGCGTTCAAATTGCATAATTAATCTTTCTAATCCGATTCTCCATACACATGCGTACTGATAGCAATCTATGTGCACGCGGAAGGATTACGTCGCTTTGTCCTTGAGCTGGCAAGAGTGGAACCTACCAATGTGTGATAGATGCGTTTTGATCGGTACGCATCTCTTTGAATTTGATTCTTTACCTACATATTTTACAATCAATATAATCTACAATGAAAAATCTTCTGATAGTCATTGTATTCTGGGTAACAGTAGGTTCGAATTTTTTATCCACGCAGGGGGAGGGGAAACAACACCTTTTTGGTGAAGTATACGAGAAAGTTTAGGGGAGACCACTCCCTCTGGTTACCTTCTCGTATACGAAGTATACAAAGAGAAAGTATTGTAATCGTCAAAAAATTCGAACTCGAGATTTTGACGAATCTCCACGTTTTAGCCCTCCCTGAGTCCGAAAAACACAATTTTGGAATTATGTCTGTCTGTGTATGTGTCTGTGAACACGATAACTCGAAAACTATTAGAGCTACGGAGATGAAATTTGGTATGTGGTCTTGAAACATAATTTGTAGGTTTCTATCAAATACGAGAAAGTTTAGGGGAGACCACTCCCGCTGGTTAAAGTGTATGCTAGTGGCAACTTCAGCAGAGATTGATGGAATATGGCTAATGTGTAGACGAAATGTTATATACTAAAGCGACTAAATGTTTCATGTAAATAATAAACAGATTTTTTTCTAAATGTGTTATATTGTCTCATTTATAAGCCAATTGCTTAAATTATCCAAACTCTTTATTCTTATTCGAATAAACTCTAAAATCACAATTAAAGCAACTTAAATGCCACTTCCAGTTAATTGAAATTACCGGAAAACCTATTCACATGTTTTTGTTCTTTGAACATTTAGGATTCAGTAAATTCCAATAATTTAGAACTCTTAAAAATGATTGAATGCGAATTTCAATTAGCAGCACTCCTCCTGTTGACAGAATTTCAAGGTAATATTTCATATTGAGCATTTTGATTTGATGATTCTAAAATTAATTTTGCAAAAAATGGCGATATATTTAAGAAGACTTTTGAAGATATATTTTGAATATATTTAAAAAGACTTTTGAAGATATATTTTGAATATATTTAAAAAGACTTTTGAAGATACATTTTGAATATATTTAAGAAGACTTTTGAAGATATATTAAGAAGTCTTTATTTTATCTTTGAAACACTTCAGACGGTGTCATTTAAGTTCCAGGTTTGAGACAAAGATAATGAATGAATCAAAAAATCTATTACAGCAATGAATTAAAAAACTAAAATATACATCACTAAGTTCCCTAAAAGAATGCTAGTATACAAAATCCTGCTTTATAAAAAATTATTTCTTCTTTGTGGATGAATATTTTTCTTCCCAATTTATTCCGGAGTGGGTAATAGGAAAATTAGGTCTTAGAGGAAAATTCCTGTTAAATTCAGACCTTAAAGTCTCTTTCCTCTACCGAAAATCTATTCTGGTTTTGAATCTGCATGGATGGATGGCCTCAGATGACGTCATCCAGCAGATTCTTATTCCTCATCGTTGTTTGTTATTACTTTTGCATTTTTAACTCTTTTACAATTAAAACTTCCTTTAATTCGTATTTATATCGTTGTACTTCGCAATTTTTCCTGGGCGACGCAGCACTTGCGCGCACCAATTAAATTGCTTCTATTATTGTTTTATTGTCTTTTTAGATACTCAATTCTATTATACAAAAATTAGGAAATTTTAATTACCCTAAATTCTTTGCAAGTGTTTGTGGTTCATAGTCGCAAGACCATACGTCCCCTAGGAAAGCTTCGGGAGGCCCAAATGTCCCGTCTTATGAAAGAGAGCAGCCCATGCTGACAATTTCAATAAAAGCGCCAAAAATTTTAAAAAATCGGTAATGTCTGGTAGAGCGGCGATGACGGTGCAGGCGTGTCACACGAATTCGACTCAGTCAGAAGCTTGGTAGCTCGCACCTTTTTTCTTGACTACCTTACATCGCAAAAAGTGACAGAATAAAACACTGGGAATTTTTTAATTGAAAGTCGTAGGGGGGAATTGTTCAAACACTTTCACACCCATCTTTTGAATCATGCGAACTTTCGTAAAGTTATTGAATAGATTCTGTTTGCCAGCCACTTTTCTCTTACGTATTAGTTGTGGACAAGCGAAAAAACACAGTTGCAAGCCATAATTTTTAAAGCAATGTTAATTACCAAAGTAACTTTTAAGAAATCCTTTTTAAAAATTAATACCAAATATGCTGAAGCAAAAATTGTTCTTCAGAAAAATACAAGATCACAAATTATTTATTTTTACGTGTTCATTCGTGTTCTTTTCATTAATGAATTAAAAAAAAGAAATACCGGGTTTTCTTGAATATAGATACTATTACCTAAAAATCAGTAGATGCCCCGTTTTAAGGAAAAAATAAATGGTCACATTACGTAAGAGCCAAATTTAGATAAGATCTGGCAATTTTCATCGCCAAAATTTTACTTCCAATATATTGTCAAAAGACAACAAAATTCGCATTCATTTCCAAGACTTCGTATCTATACTTATAAAAGGCAATGTTTGCGTGTGTGCGATGTCCAGACGAATCTCTCGCACTTACAGCCATGAAATTTGGCACACAAGTAGTCGTAATGGTGACTCAATGCACCTCGAAGACAGAATTTCAAAATTTAATCTAGAAAATTTTTTATTTAATGTTCTGTGTTGTTTGGACTCATTTTTGGCACGTTTACGTCTGTAGTATCTTTTCTAACGATCGTTGAAAAACAATCAATGCACCATCGGATGGAACAAACAATTTTCGTTCTAATGAAGTTTGTTTTGAATTTCCAACATAACTTACTGAAATTTGAGAAATTTTTAAATAATAGTCACTTTTTATCTATATTTTTAACTTTCAATTCTTATTTTCTTGCATCCGGCGTTCTCATAACGCTATCATTTTCAATTTTTTTAGGTATAAACCGGCATATTTATCCCTGTTTTATAACAAGACTGGTTAAAATATCTTTTTTCTCCGATTTTCTATGAATTTTTTTTATTGATCAGTTCAAAACATTTTCTCGCGCACATCCGAATGGAGGAAGCTTTCGACCGACCCAAGGTTACTCTCAGTTCCCAGAATGCATTTCTACTATCCGATTGGCTGGCGGTACCAAGCGAAAGTCACGTCATACGTCATTTGAGTCAGCTAATCTTAATTACTTCATTTTACTGATCCTAGAATCACTCTATTTATTTGTTTTCTACTTTTTGATAGACGCGCATATATGCTGGTATCTTCAGTATGCATTTTGAACGCCTAATTTGACCGATCGCATCCAAAATTTGACGCAGACCTACAATTACGGTGTAAAGAGTAGATACCATATTTCATTTATCTTAATCACTGCGTTTTTGAGTTATCGCATACAAATCTATACTTATAAAAGGCAATGTTTGTGTGCGTGTGTGTGTTTGTTTGCGATGTCCAGACGAATCTATCGCACTTACAGCCATGAAATTTGGCACACAGGTAGTCGCAATGGTGACTGAATGCACCTCGAAGCCGAAATTTTAAATTTTAATCTAGAATTTTTTTTATTTAATGTTTTGTGTTGTTTTGGTTGATTTTTCGCACTAATTTCTCAATAGAATAGTTACGAATAAGTTTACGATAAAAATATATACACCATCGGAAAGAGCATGCGATTTCCGTTCTAATGAAGTTAGTTTTGAATTTCTAACGCAATTTACTGAATTTTGAGAAATTTTTAAAAAATACCCAGTTTTGGCATGAAGATGTTACTTTTGATTTTAAATTTGTTGCAGCCGACTTTCTAATAATACTATTATTTTCAATTTTTTTCAGCTTATAACTAGAACGGTTGTGTCGGATTTAAAACAACAACGGTTAAAATATCTTTTCAAGTTTTTTTTAAATTAATTTTTTTCTGGGCGGTTGAGAGTTATTTTTATGGAGAGAGTTCCTCGCGCGGCACGGCACTTCGGAACTCAGATGGCTATGTGATTGGCTGAAGGGGAGGTGACGACATAACCTTGAATTGAATGACTGATTATTATTTTCGGCAGTATCTTAATGTATTTATTCGTCTCGCATACTTAGCTTGCAGTATAATAATTTTCACGCTACAATATTTTATTATTGTTTATCGTGAAAAAAAAAATAAGCGGGAAAATCAATAATGTGTATCTTTTGTTTTGATTTTGTTTTCAAAACTTTTGTGTGTCATTGTGGGCATTCTTTTTCTACCATTTTGTTGAAGTCCTGATTCCACGGGCAACGCCGTGCGCGTACTGCTAGTAGACAAATATACAGATCGAAAGATATTGTTTAGCAACGGATTCGGAAACCCTCCGCGCTTTTGCGCATGCGCCGGGCGGAGTTATTTTCATCAAAATAGGGGGAAAGTGAAGAATGGGAGGGTGATGTTTACATTTACTGAGCGTGATCAAACAAAAAGAACTCCGGAAATGCGCTCATATGACTCATTGCCTGACACCCCTTTCCGGTGTTAAGTCGGCCAAAAGTGACAGTCTCATAATCCGTTGTTGAACAGTAACCAGCGGGAGTGGTATCCCCTAACCTTTATCGCATACTTCCCCAAAGAGGTGCTGTTTCCCCTCCCCCCGCGTGGATAAAAAAATTCGAACCTACTATTACTCAGAATACAATGACTATCAGAAGGTTTTAAATTGTAGACTATAGTGATTGTAACATATTTATATAAAGAATCAAATTCAAAGAGATGAGTACCGATTAAAACGCATCTATCACATACTGCTAGGTTCCACTCTTACCGGCTCAAGGACAAAGTGACGTAATTCGCTGAACAGCTTCCGCGTGCACAGGGATTGCTATCAGAACGCATGCGCATGAAGAATCGGATTAGAAAAATTAATTATGCAATCTAAACGCCTTTTTTTTTAACCCATTGACATAAAAATTGGACACAAATAAGCAATTGAGGTAAGAAGGCTACATACTAAATTTGATTTATCTACGTAATTTTGTTAAGAAGCTATTGCAATTAAAAATATGCGATTATACAGACAGACAGGCAATCAATTCTTCGACGGATTTGGTCCAAAATTTGATACGGACCTGCATTCCTGTTGATAAAACTGCACCAAATTTTATCAATCTAGCTATTCAAGTTTTTGAGTTATAGTGTTCACATGAACGCGGACAGACAGACGGATTTTGTCCAAAATTTGATAGAAACCTACAAATTATGTATACAGACCACATACCAAATTTCATCCTCGTAGCTCTAATAGTTTTCGAGTTATCGTGTTCGCAGACAGACATAATTCCACAATTGTGTTTTTCGGACTCAGGGAGGTCTAAAAAGTGGAGATTCGTCAAAATCTCGAGTTCGACATTTTTGACGATTACAATACTTTCTCTTTGTTATGCTTCGTGTACGAGAAAGTAAAAATGTCAAAAGAGCTCTCGGGACGGGAAATAAGAAACACACATTTCTAGAGCATTTTATCTCTGTTTATTCGGTACTGGTAGACAGAATCGTGGAATCAAGAGAGAGTGGATTCCAAGGTCAGGCAGGTGTGCGAACTTTTCCTCATGAATGCCTTCTCGACACTACCGGTGTCTGCGGGCTTCCCTTTCCTGATGAAAGTACGCATTTCCTTCTCCATGCCGTAATTATCGTCCAATTAAGTTGATTACCAAGAAACTCGTAAATCTCGCATATGTTTGAGTTTTTGAGATGTAACCCTTTTTTTTTTTTTATCTAAAACTCAATTTATTTTATATATGTTACAGGTCGGTTCAGTTTAGTTTACTTATATATTAATGTCCCGTTCCGTAGCAATACGAGGGTTAATTTGTGACGGACCTCATCATTTTGAACAGAAGTCAGAAGACGAGGACGACACCTGAGCGGGCATCCTCCTCTCGAAACTTCCACACCACACCAGAGCGAGTATGTTTGGTAATTGCATATGATCAACAAGTCCCATACAGGCGGATCTTCAGTGGAATCGGGTTTTGAAACAGGAACCCTCCAGCCCCGAAGCCGAGACCTTACCACCAGGACCCCCTACTACAGGCGGGAGCATTCTCTCCTCGACTTTCTCGTATACTTCTACAATATAGCACGTTTTGTGTTTGCTTCGTTTATAACAGCGATTCCAACCTTTTTTAAATCCCGCACCCCTTAGTCAGTCTTTTTGTTTTGGAGTACCTCCTACTCCTGGCTCCAAGTTCGGGGGTGATAAGCACCTCCAGTGGCGGCTCGTCAGCTCAGAAAGAGCAGTGCTGCGAAAGTTGAATAGACTTAAGTTGTAGTTAATTTTGTGCCGATTATTTTGGTATATAATGATAATATTCTAAAAGTGATAGTTTTTGGGTTATAAGCAAAAAACTGGGAAAATTTTTTCCATGTTTTTTGGGCTATAACTAAAATTCCAACAAAAATTATTGGCGGCAAACCTCATATTCGTAATCAGCACCCGAAAAAACATAAAGAAGCAAAAAAAATTACAACTCCTCTAGAGAAATGGATTTAAAAAAAAAAAAACTACTTGACTAAACTGCAGAGAAAAAGTGAAAAAAAAAGTCAAACGAGGAAGTCGCGTCAAACGAGAGCTAGGAAAAATGCAGCTCAAATGAATGAAATTTCAAGCGGAGAAAGGGTTACTTTTCTCCCGCTTCGCGTTACTCATTGCGTTAATTTCGGATCCGTAGGAGGAGCAAAACTCTCTACCTCTCTCTTAATTCTTAATTGATTTTCCGTCGTTCTTTTACATTTTTTATTACTTTTTTGCCATTTTCGTTGATCACTGAATTCTCAAAGTGGAAAAGTAAGCCAATTAGAATAAAAACGAAAGTAAAATCTTTTAAAATAATTTCAGTGGGGACTGCAGCTCTTATGGAGCCGCCACTGAGCACCGCCTATTGTCAAATCCCCCCCCCCCTCCTAACCACCCATCTGAGTAAGAAAGTTTTTATAAATAATGTTAAGGTCTTAAGTTAGCTTACGAGTCAAACGATTCTAACTAACTTATAGAATTTGTACGATTTATTTTTGAATTTATATTTTTAATTCCATTTTACAATAGTACTTATGATGAAAGCTTACAATTACTCCTTGTGATAATTAATTATTAATCCCGGTTTTTAATAGTGTTTTTAATAAAAATGTCAAAACAAGACACTTTGAGAGGATTCGGGATTTTTCTGGCTAACCATAAACAAAACCAAAGAAAAATGACACAAAGGACAGCAGCACTTAAAAAAGCTACAATTTTTGCTGATTGATGCTTAATCCTACAATATGCTAGTTGGTAGGCGTGGATGGTGGCAACCAATTATCAATCAATTACTAGGTCTGAATCTACTCCTTATTTCATGAATAATATTTCAGATTTATACAACTTTCCGGGTTTGCAAAACTTCCGCTTTTCAAATGAACTTGCGGACACAAAATTCCACTTGTTTTTTTTTTTATTTCAATCATTTATGTCTAGTTTTTTCCGCCATCACCAAGATCACTTTCGCGTACCCCTTAAATCAAATGCTGGCATACCGCCACATTTAAGCCTCCCTTCCTACCTTTAATAACATTCATCACACATTTAAGTCCCTCCACACGTTCCTAATTCATCACACATTCTCCTTCATTTTATTAGACCACTACACCAACAAATTACGCCCTTTCGGACGGCGCAGAAAGTCATGGGATTAGATAAAGTGTGGTGTTTCATGACAGTGTGGGTCGAAGTCATGAAATCTGATAAAATAAGGTGACCAATCGTCCTCCTTTATGGAGGACAGTCCTTCTTTCGTTAGTTCTGTCCTCCCTCGAAAAGTGTCCTTTTCGATCTGTAAATCTACATATCCGTCCGAGCCGATCCGTTGTATTTCTAATATATTGTTAGCAGATGATGCATTGACAACAAATATTCAATGAAGGGTACTCACTTAAATAATAAATTGACATGCAATTGTAATTATAAAATAAAATGCTACACATGTTTTTATTATTCATTTATCATAGTATAGTGTATTCTGTATTAGTGTTGCAATCAATAAAAGGCTTATTTTCTTTACGATATTTTTTTCTTCAATTTATTTGTGTCCTCCCTTTTTTTCGTTGTAAAAAAGTTGGTCACCTTAGATAAAAGGAAGTGGAACAGCTAACTACTGTTCAGCAACGGATTCCGAGACTACCACTTTTGGATGATTTTACACCGGAAAGGGGTGTCAGGCAATGAATCATATGAGCTCATTTCAGGAGTTCTTTGTTAGATCACGCTCAATAAATTGTAAACATCACCCTTCCATTCTTCACTTTCCCCCTATTTTGATGAAAATAACTCCGCCCGGCGCATGCGCAAAAGCGCGGAGGTTTTCCGAATCCGTTGCTAAACAATACGAATTTTTAGGTAATAGAATGTGTAACCAAGAAAACGCACATTTTTTCGGTTTTTATTTATGAATGAACATGTCAAACTAAATAATTTGTGTCGTTATGCATTTTTCTAAACAAATTTTACCTTTATTATATTTGGTGTTTATTTCAAATAAGAATGAAATTAATTAAAATGAATGGATTAATTAAAATTTACTTTGGTAATTAACACTGCTTAAAGAATTCCGGATAGTAACTGCGTTTTTTCGCCCGCCCATAACTTGTTCATTAGAGAAATGACTCTTTCTACGAGTTCATTAGTGCCGGGCGGACACAGAATATATTCAATAATTACACGGAAGTACGTGTGATTCAAATTATTGAGGAGAAAGTATTTCAAAAATTCCTCTCAATAATTTTTGGCACAAACATTCAGAGTGTTTCATTTTGACACTTTTTTTGCGGTGTTAAAAAAAAAAATTAGAATTATATGCGAGCTATCAGGCTTCTGACCGACTTACATATGCACGAGCCGTAAAGCGCATGCCTCGTCACGGCCGCACTAATTAGGCACTACCGTCCAATTTTTTGATTTTTCGCGTCTGTTTTTTTTTGAAATTGTAACCGTGGGTTTATCTTTTTCTGAAAACGGGACATTTCGGCGTCCCGAAGCTGTGCTTTTTGGACAACGGGGCAGGCTACCTAAAAACGGGACGTACGGTCACATTAACTATACATGGCATATGTTTGGTAAAAAATGGAAAGGAGATTACCTGGAATATGTATTACAAAAGACCAAATTTCCTTATAATCGTAAATAATGGTATCAGTATTCTAATTCCTTTTCTTTTATTTCCTGTATGTGTAGACCGTGCTATCATTAAATTCAGACCTTAAAGTCTTTTTCCTCTACAGAAAGCCTATTCTGATTTTGAATCTGCATGGATGAATGGCCTTTGATGACGTCATCCACGGTATTCTTATTCCCCCTCGTTGTTTGTTATTACTTTTGTATTTTAATTCTTTCACAATTAAATCTTCTCTTATTTCGTATTTATATCTTTGTGATATCATTACACTGGATTGGTAAAGAAATAAGACATACCGGACTGGAACAGTATTGGTTAGTCTGGGCTTTTTACTCCCCTCACCCCCGATATCTAGATTTTCTGAAGTTTAAGGGGACTTCGCTCCTCCCCCCCCCCAATTTTTTTTCTACAATTTTAATCAAATTTTTAAAATTTTGTTGCAGATAGATGTAAACTGTGCATCAACTTAAATTTTTAAAATAATTTTCGGGTTCAAAAATTACAAATTTAAAAATTTTAAATTTCTTAGGAAAATTAAGCCTTTTTCTAAAAGACTTCTCATACAATTTTTAATATTTTCCCCCAAAACTTTTTCAAACGAAGTTCTCAATGTACTTAACAGAAATAGGGATCGGAGATTTGATATCTACATTAGTTTCTGAGAAAAAAAATTGCTCAAAATTTTATGAAATATTTTGGAAAATATTAGGTTTCTCCACTTTGCCCATATTTAAAAAAAAATTTAAATAAAAATTTTTACAAACCCATCCCTAATTCTATTAAAAATGTATTTGTGAGTAAACAGGAAAAATTTCAGGTAATTAGAATAAAATGTGATTGACTTTTAGCATTTTGTAGCAGACACAATTTTGGAAAAAAGCAAACTGAGAAAAACAATTTTAAAGAATTCAAAACAATAAAATTGCAATAAAAACAACTCATATCAAGCTAGCCTTTTTACACAGCAGTAACCAGACATTTGTAAGTCCTAAGGTATCAATTTTATTAATACATATTATAATCATAATTATTAATGAGCATCATCATATATAGGGATAATTGGAAAAATTGCACTTTTTTTCAAAATTTTAGTGAAAAAAATTAATAAATGATATGTAGTTCTATTTATAAAATATCTATTAATACACAACAAAAATTTTAAACCATTTTATTGAAATTTAATTGTCAGTGAGACATTCAAACAAAAAAAAAGAAGCGAAGCAGCGATGATGATGATTCAAATGTGCTTAATAAATAATAAGAAGCAAAAAAACCAAACAAACAAAGAATTAACCTTTATGTTTTCAAACAACTGTCTTACTTTGCTTTCATTCAAAAAAAAATTAAGCGTTTTCATTGCAACTTCCACATGAAATATGCATTTGTGGCACCTGATAACGTGTTAGACAAAATAAGTTCATATCTCACTAAATATTTTTCCGATTGTTTTGCAACTTTCAGATTATTAAGTCAAATGTTTAAGGATCATTTTCCACTAAAAATTAGAAAATCTATAATTTCATCGATTTTCCGCAATTCTTAGGGTGCCAAGTCCCCTTAACTACAGAAAATCTTGTCTAAAACTATTACTTATTGTACTGAAAAGGCCGAGGACAGAATTAAAAATCTGCTCCAGCCAGCTTCTAAAAAATGTAAAAAATAAAAAGACAGACCGAAACAATTTAAATATGCCAGAGCATCAAATAACTCGCCTTGTCACAAGTGGATCCTTCGGTTATTTGTAAGAGGAGCGAATGGATTGTCAGAGGAAGGGGGCCTTCTAGCGGAGTGACCTTCAGGAGCATCGGCTTTCATCCTTGAACGAACGAGCGACTAAATAAAGCCCAGATCAGGGCTTTCTCTAGAGTAGCCATCCTTCCAGCCTGGAGCCAGTCTGACGAAGGGGTCGGGCACATATTAAATGAAGGGGGGACTAGACTGAAGTGACAGGGTAATGCTGTCTCTGCGGTGGTTATTTCCAAATGAGTTATTGCGCCACTAACGGAGATTATAACAGTAAAACTTCGATTAACCGTCACACGTATTGAATTTTATATTGATCGTTTTGTAAAATGGAAAAAACAAACAAACAAAAAAACAATACGTATGTATTATTCACTTTTAAAGAATTTTAATTTTATATTGATCGTTTTGTAAAATTTAAAAAGACCAATACGTATGTATTATTTACTTTGAAAGGATTTGAATTTTATATTGATCGTTTTGTAAAATTAAAAAAAAAAACGTATGTATTATTCACTTTAAGAAAAGAATACGTATGTATTATTGACTTTTAAAGGATTTAATTTTCATTTTCGTCCCAAGACAGCAATGAAATCTCTTAACTGTGCAAGATGTATCAAGAGATTTTCGTTATCCTTCTATTCGGTTATCCGTCACAGCCCTGGTCCGAACGTTGACGGTTAATCGAAGTTTTACTACATGGCAATCGGAGGTATGGTTAATATATAAAGCTAATTAAAATTTCCAGGGGAAGTGTTAGCTATAACAAAAGATATAGGAAAACAGGATCTGTGTATCTAATACATAAAGCATGAGGTACACCTAAAGTGACCATTAATTTTATCCTCAAAACGGGGCAACTACTAATTTTTAAAGTTATTACTTTAAATTAGTTAGTTAATTAAATTAGTTTTTTTACTATTGTATGTGTATTCAAGAAACACATATTTCTTAAATTTTTATTTATTAATGAAAAGAGCACGTGAAAATAATTAATTAAATTTCCTGAAGACTAAATTTGATTATTTTGTGTTGATTTCAAATAAGAATGAAATTCTTAGCAGAAATATTTAAAATTTACTTTGATCATTAACATTACTTTAAGAACTAAAAACTATGATTTTTTTTTCGTTCAACCTCAGCTTATTCGTACGGGAAAAGACCCTTTCTATGGGTGCATTTCTGCCGGACAGACGTAAAATGTATTCGATAAGAATACGAAAGTGTGCTTCAAATTATTTTTCTGAAAGTCTTTGAACAATTTCATTTCGGTTCAGACATACTCACTGTTCCATTCTGTCACTTTTTGCGGTGTAATGTAGTTGTTATAAGTAAGTGCGAACTAGCAGGCTTTATTGCGACTACCGTCTAATTTTTTTACTTTTATTTTATTTATTTATTTTTTGTATTTTTCGCTTCCCTTATTGTACTTGTTAACCATGGGTTGCTCTCCCTCTAAAAACGGGACATTTCGGCGTCCCGAGGCTATGCTTGGGGACAATGGGACAAGCTACCTGAAAACTGGACGGTCCCGTTCAGAACGGGATATATGGTCACATTAGGTATACCATATGTGTTATGCAACAGAATGCCGCTTATCATTCCGATTTAATACTTCCTTCATTTTAGCTGTTCCTAATGCTTGAATTCATTGTGAAGTTCTTTTCTGTGAAATAAGATTCATTTGACCACATCCTTCCTTTCCTTTTTTTTTCGCGCAAGATACCAACTGTGAAAAGGCGCAAAAAATTTTTTTCATTGAAAATTTGGTTTTATTCATTTGGTTTGTTTTCATTTGAACAATTTCAACAATAATTTAGGAAAAGAAACTTTGTTACGATCACCTCAGATATGGTTTTCCCGATAAAAAAATTACTTAATTTAAAAATTCATTTTTTATAGGTTTTCAATCCTTTTTGTCATTAAACTGCGTTTCCATAGCAACAACATTAAAAGCGGTCGCGTGCCTGAATTTTTAAAAGCTGCGACTTGCCTTTCTTCAGAACGTTTTTAATCAATTTACTTTTCAAAAAGCATGTTTTATACTAAAACGTTAAAATCCTTCTGTTATATGACAATGGAAAAATCCTATATTCGAAAAGTGGTTGCATTCACCTAAAACTATGATCGCAGCTCTGTAACGAATGCCTAGCTTTGCTATTTCGAGGAACAATTTTAAGTATTTATTTAAACTTAAATTGTTATGAATCATAAAAAGAATATCCAGCGTTTTCAATGTTTATCACATGTTTCAATTTCATTAATGATTGTAGATGACTGTAGATGATACTGCGGATTTCACTAATTTGTTCATTCATTAACTGTTATAAAATAATTTGTGATTTCTCTAATGGTGTTATATCCCATGCCACTTAAATAGCTCACTTAAGATGAAATCTTCAGAAAGATAATTAGATCACTATTAATTAAATCATAATTAGATCACTATTAGACCACGAACACAAGATAATTTAATCTGCTGATTATTTAATTTTTTCGAAGCAAATATAGGGGACACCTAACTATTAATCAGCACTCATTTGTAAGTTATAAAATAATAAAAAAGTTATAGGGTAGATGCTCTAGTATTGGCCACATTGGATCGGTTTTTCCAATAATTAACTAGTAATTTCAAATTAACTAATAAGAAGCATCCCAATACTTTAAACAATCCTTATTTTATTATTTTCAATCTGATTGGTTCATTTTTTTCAAACATGTGACTTGTAAAAAAATTAAATGCATGATCATGTATTGTATACTCACAACTGTTAAGGTTTTTGTTAAGGAACAAGTATTTGCAGTTTTTCATCATGAAGCTCTCAGAATTAAATGATTAATCTCAACTGGAACACTACGCGTTCCAGTTTTGGCCACATAACTTCATTATTGTGATTTTAGCCATTACATAAATTTAAGAATATCTGGATGAAATAAAATCAACTAATTTAGTTTTATTTCTAAAATAAAAGCAACTAACTTAATTTTATTTCTAAAATAAAAGCAACTGATTTAGTTTTGTTTCTAAAATGAAAAGTAACTGATATAGCTTTGTTCCTGAAATAAAAGTAACTGATTTAATTTTGTTTGTTTCATTTTACATAGTAATGGCTCCAATTAAAAATAAGAAGGCAGGTAGCATTTCCACAAAAAAATTTTGCTACTCACCATCTAAAGTTGATACTGCAGTTAAGGCCATTCAAAATGGAATGTCAGAAACATCTCTATTTTGAATGTTTACCTCACATTTATGTTAGAAAATTTCAACTTGAGGAACCTAAATCGAGTGATGAGGAATATTTTTTTATATGCATGGATTGCTCTAATTTTAAAAATGATTCTGATGAATTTGATTAATGTGGCAATTAAAAATTATAAAAATTCATATTTGTGGATATTGTTAGTGAGTATAATAATGCGAATTCTTGATTTGTAAGATTTTAAAAAAATCTATGCTTTTGCAATGTAAGTTTATTCCTCTCCCCATTTTTTGTTTCATATTTTATCAAAAAAATTATGTGGGTATATATAGTTTGCATTTTATCAACCAAATTAAATTATAGTTTGTATTTTATCAACCAAATTAAATTATTGTTTTCTGCATTCCTGTTTCTTTTTTTACTTTCTCGTATACGAAGTATACAAAGAGAAAGTATTGTAATCGTCAAAAAATTCGAACTCGAGATTTTGACGAATCTCCACGTTTTAGACCTCCCTGAGTCCGAAAAACACAATTTTGAAATTATGTCTGTGTGTCTGTCTGTGTGTGAACACGGTAACTCGAAAACTATTAGAGCTACGGGGATGAAATTCGGTATGTGGTCTCTAAACATAATTTGTAGGTTTCTATCAAATTTTGGACAAAATCCGTCAACGGGAAGTCTGTCTGTCTGTATGTTCGAGGTCATGCGAACACTATAACTCAAAAACTTGAAAAGCCAGATGGATAAAATTTGGTACACAGTTTTATCGTCATGAATGTAGGTCCGTATAAAATTTTGGGCCAAATCCGTCAACGGGCTGACTGTCTGTCGGTCTGTATAATAGCATACTTGTTCAATTCCATGCGCATGCGTAAATACCTGTGCAAAGAAGGGATACTCCGAATACTTGTCAGTTTGTCAAAAACCAATTCTGGCGGCGAGATTTTGTAAGGAAGCAAACATTTAGGGCGTCTCGTTTTACTTGCGTATTGGAAGCAATCTCTGCGCATGCGCAAGCTATTCTCCTGTTTTCTTCTCCGCACGCGGAACTTGCATTGCTCGAGTTTGATGAAAAAATAAATATTGCGAAGTTTTAATACATACGTATCTTTTTGAATATGATTCTTCACCTCAATATTTTATTATCACTATAATCAACAATGAAAAACCTTCTGATAGTCATTGCATTCTGGGTTACAGTTGGTTCGAACTTTTTATCAAAGCAGGGGGAAGGGAAAAGACAAATGTTTGAAAAGTATACGAGAAAGTTTAGGGAAGGCCACTGCCGCTGGTTTAAACTGAAATCTGCAGCTAAAATCATCTTACGTAAATTTTATTACATATCTTTATAAATTCATAAAAAAATCACATTTAAAATAACAGAAAATAATGTACTAAAATATATATTGCATAAAAATGATTTATTTTTACTTAACATTCATTAAAATGTCTGTTAAATATATAATATTAGTGTGGCCAAAACTGGTGCATAGAGGTGGCCAAAACTGGTGCAAATAGGGTTATTTTATTTAAAAATTCATAACTCTAAATCTAAAATATTCTTCAGAAAAATTTTATTACTAGCAGAAAGCCAATAAAATTTGCTAAAGAATAGTATAAGTATGATTTAATATGCTTTAAACAGTCATCCACTGTGAAATTTCCATTTCAAATTTTCTCCTAAGGTGGCCAAAACTGGAGCATCTACCCTATAAATGGCTAAGTATATAATAAACTAATACTGATTTTGCTAAAACTAGGACAATAACCTTTAAGCATTTTTGTTTTTTGAAAATATCTTCATTACATTTAGTGAGTACCATCTAGAGATTTAAAGGCTATAAAAAAACTAAAACAAAGTTGAAAATTTAAACAATAGGATCTAAAACATAGTAGAAAAATGTAAACTATTTAATTATCCTTATATGATAATTTTTATTTCAGATTTAATTTTAAAACGAAAAGAAATTACTCATGATATCAAAATTAAACAATAACAATATCAAAAGACAGATGCTTCTCATTTGAAACAGAACAAACATATAGTGAATTCTGATTAACTGCCAAAGAAACGTAAGCTTTTCAAGTTGTTGACATCATTTTCCGCAAAATTTAGCAAAGCTTTGAAAAAGTATTGAAATATCAGGTGCATATATTTTGTTTTTCTGGATAACTGCATATTTTATTAGAGATTTGACAAATAAAACATACTTGTTACTTAGGGTTGCCTTTTACCTTTTTTCTCAGCTTATCAGAAATGAAAACAACTGTAAAAAAAGCTTTACCAAAACTTTTTCTCCTCCCCCCCCCCCGAAAAAAATTGAGCATTTTCCAAACCGTCGTCTTTCCCTCCCCCCAAAAAATTAACTCCGAGAATTCAAACACTTCCTCGTAATTTAAAATGAGTTTTAGATTTATCCCAAATCGAGAGCAATTTCAAAAACATTATTTAAATCTTTTCAAAAGTAGAAACACAAGCACCGATGAACAAGAAACAGGTTAAAATGCTGCGCGAAGTAAATACGAGAGCCGAATTCCTAAACATGGGCGTATGGCTGTCAAATAGAATTAAACTTCATCTCAAACAGAAACCGAATCTCAAGCGATTTTGTACAAATAATGACGGCTGAAGAATCTAAATTTAAGATCGATAAATATTTCATAATACGAGCAAACACTGGTAAATAGAAGTCGGGAAACCGAAAAGAAGGGCAAAGGTACTCACGGAGCGTGGGCGATCACAGAGAGAGCAGACTGATTCCCGCGCGCTTAGAACAGAGATGCAAGATTGGAATATTTTTTCTCCCCGCTGGGTGTTCTCTGTCGCCGCAACCTTGACACTCCCCCCTCCCCCCGTCTCGCCGCATCGTTCGCATGTAAGCCGCGAATGCTAAAACTTTCTCTTTTATTCTCTTCTTCTATACTTCCCTCTAAGTAACTTATCAAAAGAAAACAACCTGTTGGAAGGATGAATCTTGCATAATAGAATAGGATTTGGGAGGAATGACGTCATGATTTCATTCGTTTTGTTATGAATTGAGAAATCATATTTGTTGCTGATCGTTTTGCTTGATTATGAAGAATGCACTTGTAAAATTGCATGTTAACATGTAATGTTCAGATGATAGAATAATATAGGTTAAAAATTTGGATGAGTGCTTCAGCAAAGCAGTATACATTCAAACATATGCTGAACAAACATTTTGGCGAGCATTTTGCGAAGCCAATTGGCGGTAAAATTATGTGATGCATCCATTAGAAACGGGGCTATTAAAATGAATCGTCTGTATGAGTTCCTTCGTTTAAAATTTTAATTACATCATGTGTTTTTACTAAAAATTACTATTTCTTTCAATCATTTCTTTCCAAAAATATTGCAAAATCCTGTTGTAATGAAAATGTTGTATTTTAAGAGCGAATATTTACTTTAATGAAAATTGTTTATTGGGATAATATAAAGAGATAATTTAATCATAGATAATCGATAGTTAGATGCATTATTTTTGAGTTTATGTAATCGAATAATATAACTGAATAAAGTTGTAACCAACGTATTAAATTTGTATTACGTTTCTGGCATCTTTGTGAATATTCAGTTATCTGTCGAAACATATAAACAGTGGCGAATCCAGGGGATGCTATAGGCCTGCAGCCCCCCTCCAAACCCAGAATTCTGGATTTTTTTAAAAATCTCAACACCTGTTTGTTCTTAATCTCTTTTTCTAAAACGTGACAACATTGCTTTCTGGCTTGACATGATCCAAATTTTCTCGCTTTTGTAGTCATTGCTCTCTTACCAGTAGCGCTGACGCCGTCGGAAACATCTTTTGGCCAGATATTTCATTGTGTTTTTATTAAATTATCCAAAGTATTGCAGTGTCCTTTTGCGATTCTTATTGTCAGGTGAGTAAAGTTAAAGTGTTTTCACTTACATAAACCATGAGGTCACGTCGATTCAAAATTTTTATGAACTGAGCCCCCCCCCCCCCCCGACCAAAATCCCGGATTCGCCACTGCACATAAAGCTATTATATTGCAACGGATTCGGAAACCCTCCGCGCTTTTGCGCACTCGCCGGGCGGAGTTATTTTCATCAAAATAGGGGGAAAGTGAAGAATGGAAGGGTGATGTTTACATTTTACTGAGCGTGATCTAACAAGAACTCGGAAATGCGCTCATATGACTCATTGTCTGACACTCTCTTTCCTGTGTAAAATAGTCCACTAGTGGTAGTCTCTCGGAATCGTTACTGAAAAAGTTCGATTTTTTCATTTCTCTTATTTTATTTATTCTAGTTCCCACCATATTTGTAACGAGCCTCACAATCCAAAGGGTGGCGCTGCCTGTCTAAAACACTTGTTTCTGCAGGAAACGTTACAAACTAAAATGAAAAATTCGCCATTTATACATAACGTTTGCACTGATAGATAACATTATATTGACAAATTTCACAGCTTGATGATTTATCGAGTGTTGGCAATCTGCCTATCAACACCACTTATCTCAATTTTGAAATTTTGCAGAGGAAGAAAACCTGCATTTTTTTGCAACTAATAAGGAAGTGTATGGGGTTTTCACATTTGGTCATGAACATGCAGTATATGAAAAAAAGCCAATAAATTTTCATTTTACTTGCAAAACAATGAAATAAGATCAATGACGTATTTTCTTTTCGGTTTTCCTATGAATTCGTAGCTAATTTGCGTTATTTCGGTTTCAAAACGCGTGACTCATATATTTTACTCTTCATCTATAGAGGTCAGTGGCGAATCTGGATTCGAGTCTGGGGGGGGGCTGAGGTCATAAAACTTTTATCGTCGTGAGATATATCAAACCTCAAGGCTAAAGGCAAAACTCTTTTAACTCAGATTTTACTCACCTGACAATAAGAATCATAGAGAACAATCAATATTTCTATAATTTGATAAAATTACAATGAAATAACTAGCAAAAATGATCTTCGACCGCGTCAAATCTACAAGTACAAGTGAATGACTGCAAAATAGGAAAATTGTGGTGTCGATTATTTTAATTATTGTTTATTCTTCAGAAAATTAATTCCTTTATTTTTTTAGAACCTTAAAATTTCTTTGTTAAACTTGCACAAAATGTTTTTTTTTCTTTATGCACTTGTTGAACTCTGGACAGCTAGCTTCCTTTTAACTGTATCAACCCCTTGTAGACTACGACCTTTTCCTTCCACTTTTACTGTGTATACTCCCCTTTCCATGAGAAACGCACGTGAATTTTTTGAATCGCCGTAATTGTTTGGCTTACCCTTTCGAATCCCCGTTGAGGTTTGAAATTAAAATTGTTTCTTGAGTCCTCCTCCTTTGTAGAAAGGATCCGAATCTCCCGTTTTACTACCTGGGTCAATTCCACTTCCTGCCTTTATGACTCGTGACAATAGCGTGCAACGGACCACCCAAATTTACTATCCTGACGGACAAATCTTTTCTCCTCAGACCTGTCCAGTTTGATTAATTATCCTTTGGGTGCTAGGGCATTCAGCCCTTTTTGAAAACCTCGACCTCCAATCAGGATGAGTCCTCTTCCAATTGGCTATCTCGAGTCTTGGGGCGTTCCCCAGGGGTTGCTGGTGATTGTGCAGCTTCTGAGGACAGTTTGGCGTCTTGGCGCAAATTAAGAATTTTCATTCTCTGCCTTGCGAGATTGAAAGTGCTTGGACTTTGGCTCTGGAATTCAGCAATAAGGATCGACTGGCACTGTATTTTTTTTGGTATAAGAAAGCGGAAGAATTAAAACAGGAGGACTGTCGAAAGACAGAGTTGAGTTCAAGCCAGAACAAGCGAAGATGATTTTTGATTTTAACTACCTTTGATCGGGCGCGAGAGATCTGGCAAGTCAACCTACAGTAGAGTATTCACGTTTTCCAGCTCAGTGAGCTACCATTTTGCGGACTTGCAAAGAGGATGTGATTCGACCAGAAAAATTTGTTTCAAAGCGGCATGCGTTGGCCCTTTTCTGCAGAGCGATATAGAAACGTCAAGGACTGTCCGTCTGGAAAATGGTGCTTGTTGGCGTACTAAAATTGCGCAAGATTCCAAGCTGATGTTATGCGGTCACCTGTCCGTTCCAGAAGCTGATGTCGCAGTGTGATTGTCCTAGCGCCAGAAGATGTCGCCGGCATACCAGTTGATCCGCCTGCCGAGAGGTTGTCACTACAAGCCCAAGTATCCCGAATAGGTGTGGTGAAACTATCGGCTAAAGTGGGAGGACCTTTTCCTTTACAA
>BGPR01000693.1:183009-201168 GCA_013235015.1 Araneus ventricosus
CTGTCTTCGTTTAGTTACGTGACCTTAATCGGTGTCGATAGTTAGATGCATTATTTTTGAGTTTATGCATAATCGAATAATATAACTGAATAAATTGTAACCAACATTGTCATTTTGTATTACTTTCGGCATCTTTGTGAATATTCAGTTATCTGTCGAAACATATAAACATGGCGAATCCAGGGGATGCTATAGGCGCAGCCCCCTCAACCCAATTCTAGGTTTTTTAAAATCTCAACACCTGTTTGTTCTTAATCTCTTTTTTCTAAACATGACGTAACATTGCTTTCGCTTGACATGATCCAAATTTTCTCGCTTTTGTAGTCGTTGCTCCTGTTAGCGCTGAACGCCGTCGGAAGCATCTTTGGCCAGTATCTTCATTGTGTTTTTATTAAATTATCCAAAGTATGCCGGTAATCATACTTTGCGATTCTTATGCTCAGGTGAGTAAAGTTAAAGTGTTTTCACTTACATAAACCATGAGGTCACGTCGATTCATTTTATAATAACTGAGCCCCCCGACCAAAATCCGGATTCGCCATGCATAAAGCTATTATATGCAACGCAGTTAAAACCCTCCGCGCTTTTGCGCACTCACAGGCGGTTTTTCCATCAAAATAGGGAAAGTGAAGAATGGAAGGTGATGTTTACATTTTACTGGGCGTGATCTAACAAGACTCCGGAAATGCGCTCATATGACTCATGTCGGACACTCTTTCCGCCTAAAATAGTCCACTAGTGGTAGTCTCGGAATCGTTAGCTGAAAAAGTTCGATTTTTCATTCTCTTATTTTATTTATTCTAGTTCCCACACCATATTTGTAACGAGCCTCACAATCCAAAGGGTGGCGCTGCCTTCTAAAACTTGTTTCAGGAAACGTCAAACTAAAATGAAAAATTCGCATTTATACATAACGTTTGCACTGATAGATAACCTTAGCAAATTTCACAGCTTGATGATTTATCAGTGTTGGCATCTGCCTATCAACCCCCTTCTCAATTTTGAATTTTGCAAGAGGAAGAAAACCTGCATTTTTTTGCAACTAATATCGGAAGTGTATGGGGTTTTCACATTTGGATGAACGCATATGAAAAAAAAAGCCAATAAATTTTCATTCCTTGCAAAACAGATAATAAAGATCAATGACGTATTTTCTTTTTCGGTTTTCCTAATGAATTCGTAGCAATTTGCGTTATTTCGGTTTCAAAACGCGTGACTCATATATTTTCTCCTATCTATAGAGGTCAGTGAATCTGGATTCAGGTCTGGGGGGCTGAGGTCATAAAACTTTTTATCGTCGTGAATATCAAAACCCTCAAGGCTAAAGGAAAACTCTTTAACTACAGATTTTACTCTGACCTAAGAATCATAGAGAACAATACAATCTTCACTAATTTGATAAAATTACAATGAAATAACTAAAAAAAATGTCTTCGACCGCGTCAAATCTACAAGTACAAGTGGAATGACTGCAAAATAGGAAAATTATGTGGTGTCGATTATTTTAATATTGTTTATTCTTCGAAAATTAATTCCTTTTTTTGTTAGAACACTTAAAATTTCTTTGTTAAACTTGCACAAAATGTTTTTTTCTTTATGCACTTTTGAACTCTGGACAGCTAGCTTCCTTTTAACTGTCATCCCAACCCCTTGTAATTCGACCTTTTCCTTCCACTTTTACTGTGTATACTCCCCTTCCATGAGAAACGCACGTGAATTTTTGGAATCGTACATAATTGTTTACCTACCCTTTCGATCCCGTTGAGTTTGAAATTAAAATTGTTTCTTGGTCTCGCTCCTTTGTAGAAAGGATCGAATCTCCGTTTTACTACCTGGAGTCAATTCCACTTCCTGCCTTTATGACTCGTGACAATAGCGTGCACGGACCACCCAAATTTTACTATCCTGAGGCATTGTCTGTTTAAAACCTCCTCGAACCCTGTCCAGTTTGATTATATCCTTTGGGTGCTGGGGCATTGCAGCCTTTTTTTGAAACCTCGACCTCCAATCAGGATGGTCCTTTTCCATTGGCTATCTGCCAAGTCTTTGGGGCGTTCCCAGGGGTTGCTGGTTGGTTTAGCAGCGACTTCAGGGACAGTTTGGCGTCTGGCGCAAATTAGAATTTTCATTCTCTGCCTTGCTGATTGAAGTGCTTGGACTTTGTCTGGAATTCAGCAATAGGATGGACTTGGCACTTTATATTTTTTTTGTTAAGAAAGCGGAAGATTAAAACAGAGAGGACTGATCGAAAGACAAGTTGAGTTCAAGCAGAACAAGCGAAAGAGATAGATTTTGATTTTAACTACCTTTGATGGCGCGAGATCTGGCAATCAACCTACAGTAGAGTATTCACGTTTTCAGAGCTCAGTGAGCTACCATTTTGCGGACTTGCAAAGGATGGTGTTCGACCGAAAAATTTGTTTCAGAGCGGCCATGCGTTGGCCCCTGCAGGAGCGATATAGAAACGTCCAGGACTGTCCGTCTGGAAAATGGTGCTTGTTGGCGTATAGAAATTGCCCAGCAAGATTCAAGCTGATGTTATGCGGTCACCTGTCCGTTCAAGAAGCTGATGTCTGCAGTGTGATTGTCTAGAGCCAGAAGATGTCGCCGAGGCATACCCAGTTGATCCGCCTGCCGAGGAGGTTGTCAGCTCAAGCCCAAGTATCCCGAATAGGTGTGGTGAAACTATCGGCTAAGTGGGAGGACCTTTTCCTTTACAAGCTTCCATGAAAAGACTCAAGATTATGTGATGAGACTAACCTCGCCTTCCACTCTTGTGTGCGCCTCCAGTCCGGACACCGGCCCAGTCTGCCTCGTCATTCCTTTCAGCTAAGTTTCTTTTATTTATTTTTTTATTGAAAATTTTGAATAGAACTATAGTCACCTAGTAGCATAAATGTAATGCTCAGTCTGAACAAATTGTTTTTTTATTGTAATATTTGCAAGGTGATTTGGAAAAATTTTGAAAGTAGGATTTAATGATCATAAGATATTAACAGGATTACTATGCATTGGAGGTTGTACTCTTTTATTATATTATGAGTAAGGACAATTGTAAGTTGCAGAATTGTATTTTGCGTGCGGGGTAAATTCTTAGCATCGGATATGTGTCAGCCTGCAAACTTGATGTTATGACAAAGTTTCATTTCAAAATTTATGTTTAGTATTTATGATCCAGAAAGAGTGTATTTATTTCAAGAGTGCTAGCATATTGCACACGAACATATCAATCATACAAGTGTATATATGTTTTATTTTTTTTATCCATAAATAAATTGCATTTAGTTCAACTTTACGGTTTCTGTCCTACCTTCTTGGATATGTTTTCTCCTCAATGTGTCCTAACAGATGTTCCAGGTCTGGTATTATCTACTTATAAATTTAGTCAGTATAAGGTTTACCTGGGTTTTACTAGCTTTCTGAACACAACGCAGTTACGATTATTTTCCTGACTATTCTATTATGCGTCAGAAATTGTATAGATTAATCATAATTAATTAAATTTAATAAGAGTAATTAAAGATAAAAACTACGACAGAATTTTCGAGCCTGTCAAGCAGAAGTAATGTTGAAACTTTTTTTTATTATTTTTTAAAGAGAGTAAAAAAACAGTTTTAATGATTTTAAATAATATCAAGAATTCGCTTGGCTCTGGGGGGCTGTAGCCGATAGCCCCGCCTGGATTGCCACTGAGAGTCAACTAAGCTGGGCATTCACGAGGAGACTGCTCCATTCCGGGCAAAGAAAAGTTCGTTTTCCCCATTCAAGATTCGATCGATTTGGGCGGGTCATTCACGAGCTCCAAAATGCACTATCGCGCTGATCCTCCTGGAATTTCGCTTTTTTGAGAGAGCACACTCCCTCCTCGCCCGATTTCCCAGTCTGACTGCAACTCCCACCCAAATTCCCTCCCAATGCTCCCCACAGGGGTGATTTATCGCCCTCCTCGAAGAATCGTATTTCATTTTTAATGGCCAAATGGTTAATTGAAATCGAGACACGATGTTGGAATTCTAAACTCTCCAAATACCTTCTGACGCCAATTTTCATTGGGTTTTCACATTGCCGAAACGTCTTTGCACAGTGTGATCCAAAAAAAAAAAAAAAATGGATTGGGCTACTCGTGAATGTACCGCTTAAAAGAACATTTTCAGGCAGAATGTATAACACAAAATGTAATGATTCAACAATGATTAGAAATCATATTACAATGGAATAAATATTTACATTAAAAAATTGTAATGCATTACTGATGGGGGGATTTAAGTGTATTTTGTGTTGTGTTTACTAATATAATTGAAATATGGGCAATTCCCTCTATCTAAAAGTTCTTATCTTACATATTTCACTAAATGCTACTATTTAATGTTTCAAATATTTTCTATTCCATTGCCTTCTCTCTCATCAACAGTGGCGTAGCTACAACTTTTGCGGCCGGGGCGAACTTGCAATATGTCGTTCTTCTTTTTCAAGATTCATAGGGAACATAAACCTCAAAAATAAAAAAAAATAATAAGTTCCCGAAGGGAAAAATTCTTTTTTTATTAGTAACGTAATTCGTCGTTTGACGCCATTGACCTCTGCTGCGAAACCACGCGCCCACCACCAGTCTTTCTTTAATTCGTTAATTTACCGACAAAAAGCGAAAAATGGAGGTGACCTTCAGTCCTCCCTCGAAAAGTGTCCTCCTTTTCGATATTCGAAATTAGAAGACTGAAGATATATTCAAATTCGAAAAATTAACATAACGTTAAAGTAAACACGGGCAGCCATATCAGGAATGAATATCTTCCATTGAAAATTTATTTCTTGTCGTTCCATTTCCGTTGTGCTGCCTTGGAGCCGATGCAGCATTTGAAAGGATTTTTTCAATCGCTAAGGATTTTTGGAAATGTGAGGAATCGAGATTGTTGATACTCTAGTTGCAACTCCTGCCATAAAATTGAATATGAAGGATTTTTCTTGTTCAGATATTTACAATATATTGTCAGAAGATGATATATTGATAAAAAATATTCATTCAGTGGAAAAGAACTTATTTAAATAATAATTTATGGGCATGTAAACATAATTAAAATTTAACGTTTTACAAACTTTTTATTATGCATTTATCATATTATAGTGTTTTCTGTATTTTTGCTGCAATTAATAAAATGTTTATTTTATTTACGATGTTTTCTTTCTTCAATTTATTTGCGTCCTCTTTTTCATTGTAAAAATGTTGGCAACCTTAGAAAAAATGCGAATTAAACATTATTTTTTATACACAATGATTGAACTGCGAATGGTTTGGCAAGAAATGGACTTGCTGAAATAGTTCAGAATTTGTTAAGTACACTCTTACGTGTTAATTTGTTTATAATCTTCCTTTTTTTTTATTTCACGTAAATGTTGGATATTATTTTGAAAATTGAATCGTGATAAAAATTGAATAGATTTTATTTATGGGAAAACACCCTATTGATTGATGTATTATTGTAATGTTGTTTTGGAAATGATGTGTGAGGAAATTATTTTAAATTTTATAAGGAAAATGTCGTGGTAAATGTTAATGATAATTGATAATTGGAAAATTGAATAGTAAACTGACTTTCTTTATGTTTTAAGTTCTCTTGTTTGTCCTGTTATAATTATGATGTCATGAAATTTTTTAATGTGTCTTCTATGTTGCATGCTGTTAAGTATTTTGATATATTTTGGAATTTTAAAAATTTTGAATTGCAACACACAAAGTTGTTGTTTAAATGGAAACACGTGATCGTCTTCAACTTTCAACCGTGTGCTTTTTTTCAGGACGTTGAAATCTTTATGTATACACACTGATTGAGCTAGTGGCGCTGCTCTACTTAATTATAAAATTGTTTTCCTTCATATGTGATTTTGCCGTCCTCCTTTAGCTACGCCACTGCTCTTCGCTTTAGGATAAAAAAGCACTATAGTCAACTTTAAAACTATAGCCAAAATTGTTCTTCACGTTGCTTTCGATTTTACTACTTCAGCGTTTTCCCCTATCGGTAGGGTTGCCATACTTCCCGCATATACGGGACCGTCACCGTATTTCACTGCTCAGTCCCGTGTTACTATTTGTCCAGTTTTTGACTTGTTTCCCCCCTAAATTCAGCCAACAATTAAAGCAATTTTGATTTGAAACTATAATTTAAAAACGATTTACTCCCAATTTTAAAATCATGCGAAAGAAGAAAATGAAATAATTAAGAAAGTAAAATCAACTTTAAAATATGACTAGGCTAAAAAGGATTAGCCGTGCAACTTTTTTAATATTCTACGTATTCATGTTATTAGATTATTTAAAAACTTTATCGATATTTTATCAGAGTAAAATAAACCATTACCTACCCACATTTTTCATGTTTTATTTATTTAGAACTTAAAAGTCCCGTATCATGGCTTGGCAATTATGTTAACCCTACCTATCGGTGGTGTTAATCAGATGCAACAGTGTTTTCAATGCTGAACTTCTATAAAGTAGCAGAAGTAAGTTCCATCTCCTTTTTTTCCATTTCGGACTTCCATACCGGCGTAATGAATGTTCATAGACTTGAGTCGCGGTCCTGTCTAAATTTGGATGACAATTTCGGTGATAAAATGCTGAAATAGAAGGATGATAGAGCACAGAGCCTATTCCTGAGGTCTCTTCCTTCATTTATTATTTTTCATCATGGAAAAAAGAATTCTTCTTAAAAATGACGCAACAGTTGCGAGAACTCAATTAAAAAGTTGCTCTGTTTTCTTTCGAATATGTTTTTGAGAGTCGTATCGAAACATCCATTGTTTTCGTATGGCAACACGACATTGGATCATTAAATATACTGCCGGGTATCATCGATTAAGGGAAATTAAATTTATGATGAATTCCCATTAATCATAGGAAAAAACGTCGATGAAACTCCAAAGCACTTGATATAAACAATAATCTCTTGTACAATATAACAGTTGCTCGCGCGATAGTCTTAAGACCAAAAGTAGCACAATGTTTTATTAGAAACTAACAAAATTACATAATACTTGCGCAAAAATATATACAGGTATGTAGAAATATTTTAAAATCTGCATCTTTTTACACACAGAAATTTAATATTCAACGAAACATCATCGGAAATTCATACTTTTTAAAATGGTTTAGCATCATAAGAGTATACGGATGGACGATTAAAACTTGTGCACTACCTAAAGATTGGCTTCTGAATTTTAAATACAAGGAAAGAAATGTTTTTGACGTAGACTTACGTCTCTCCATAGTTGTCTAAAGGTGTGTCGGGAAAGCAAAAAATTATGACGCTTTTCGTGGTCATTTTAAACGCTTATAGCTCTGCAACCAAACAACATAGAGAGTTGGTTTTAGTTTCATTTAACAGAGAAAGGCAGACATTGAAGATTGCAGAAATAATTTTAGAATTTGTAATTATGGCTTAGTCACAGTCGAGTTGCAAAGTTGGTGAAAATCACGAAGAATTTTGATGACTTCACAGCGACCGATGCGCGCGCGCACATAGGTTGTGAGCGGTATATTAACTGGATTTTAACAGATTAATAATAATTCATGTTAATTCATTTAACAGAGAAAAAGGTCGTAGAGCATAGGTCAAAGTCACATAGAGCTACTTTGTCACAGAAAGTCACAGTTGAATAATCGATTAATTAACTGTCCTTAATTATTATTAACAATTGTTGATTTAATTGAGTGGAGTTATTTTTTTTATTTTATTTTCATTTGACAGAGAAAGGTCATAGAGCATAGGTCAAAGTCACATAGAGCTACTTTAGACACGGAAAGTCACAGTTGAGTAAGGTAAGTATGTCTACGCCCCTCAATCGCAGAGACAGCCTCCCGTCGAATTTTTTTTTTTTTTGAAAATATTACCATTTTTTCCTTGGCTTACTTGAACACAAGTAACAAATCACATAATCATTTCAGCTTAAAATTAATGACAGTCAAATGAATAAATTAAATAGCTTAATGGTTGCAGTGACATGCAACACTTTCGCTCGCAGGCTAGCGGCTTTATTATGGAACAATGAATTGAATTCGTCTTATGGCTGATGCGACTCGTGTATTTAAAACTATTACGCAGCTGAATGAAGGGAAACGCTTCGAAGAATGGATGAAGTTCTCGGAAGAAGATAGTGTTGACCGGAAATGGACTTATCGTACGTTCCGTTCGCATTTCATATACATTGCATTAAATTGCTTCCACATTCAGACAAATTGAACCCACTGAAATGGTTCAATTCATTAATGAGCAAATTGAAGTCGGCGAATACTACCGATTGGTGACACGATGTCCCACTGTTGACCCAAGGTTCTATATCAATCTTATCCATTTCCAAATGGGTAAGAATTTAAGAAAATAAATAATCCTAGCGTCTGCCATTAATATATTTGCTTAGAAAGTTTTTTAAAAAATAAGAAGCTGTTTATTAATAAATTCTCAGCGCTTCTTTGAAATAATATTTAACATATAATCTCTCAATCAACAATGAATTAAAATCAGACGTAGATCACGAAATTTCGAAAGTCGTATTAACCCTTTCACGTTCATTGCTTTCGGTCACACATTGAGCATTTTTTTTTTACTCCGCACGGGCGAAACGTAGCGTAGTTTTTCGTTCAGAACTTAAGATGGGCAAACTTATATAAAAGTTTCTGTTTAATATCTTTAGTATTCACAAAGATATCGGTATTGCAAGAGCTAAATTGCTATCGATCTCTAAGAGAAACAAAATGATGAGGGTTCTTGCACATATTGATATTTTTTAAAATTGAATCTTCGAAAGAAATATTGCATTGTAAGAATGTTGAATATCCTGAATACTCACGTATACTTATAAATAAAATGAAGTGGCATTTCGATGATAATTTATTCGGAGGAAAAATAGCCCGTTACCGTTCATTGGTTTAACTGTAAAACCACAAATTTCTTGAAAATAAAAAATACCAAAGTGTTTTCCTTTACATATTTATGATCAGCTACATGTCTAACACTCATTTTTAAATAAATTTCGTAATTTTAAAATCGAAACATGTAGTGAACTGTAAAGGGTTAAAACGAGAGACAGCAACTGTATTTTTGCAATGTGTTTACAGATGCAAAATGCCGTATTTATAAGAAAGCTAGCTTTATTTTTGATTTTCTAGTAATGAGTCGTTCAAACTGCATTGATCATAGGCATAATAAAAACGAATTATACACGTGTGCCTTTGTCAATTTCTGTGAGTTTTCCGAAGATCTCGGAACTTTCATCTTCAGCGTAGCCAGTCTGCAGTGGCCTGGTAATCATTGGGTAATCAGGCATTGAGTAATCATTAATTGGAGACTCGATTCATATCAAGCTCCACCATGTAGGAGAGAGTGAGGGAAAACCGGGTACCCTTGATTCTGGCACTATTATTTTTCCTATCCAGCAGACAGATACTGAATCGGACTCTACTAGTCAAGAACCAGCGGGAGTGGTCTCCCCTAAACTTTCTCGTATACTTTCACAAAAAGGTGCTGTTTTCCTTCCCCCGCGTGGATGAAAAAATTCGAACCTACTCTAATCCAGAATCCAATGACTGTCGGAAGGTTTTTCATTGTAGATTAAAGTGATTCTAAAATATTTACGTCAAGAATCAAAGAGATGCGTGCGATTAAACACAAACCGATTTTCTACTCTTACCTTTTCAAGGACAAAGTGGCGTAATCCTACCACGTGCACAGGCATTTCTACCACAGATTGCTACCAGTAGGCATGCGCATGGAGTTCGTTTCAAAAGGAAAAAAGTATGCGATTATACAGACCGACAGACAGTCGACCCGTTGACGGATTTGGCCCAAAATTTTATACGGACCTACATTCATGACGATAAAACTGTGCACCAAATTTTACCCATCCAGCTTTTCAAGTTTTTGAGTGTTAGCATGACTTCGGACATACAGACAGACAGACTTCCCGTTGACGGATTTTGTCCAAAATTTGAAAGAAACCTACAAATTATGTTTAAAGAGCACATACCAAATTTCATCCACGTAGCTCTAATAGTTTTCGAGTTATCGTGTTCACAGACAGACACACACACAGACATAATTCCAAAATTGTGTTTTTCGGACCCAGGGAGGTCTAAAACGTGGAGATTCGTCAAAATCTCGAGTTCGAATTTTTTGACGATTACAACACTTTCTCTTTGTATACTTCGTATACAAGAAAGTAACCAGCGGGAGTGGTCTCCCCTAAACTTTCTCGTATACTCCTAACACATGTAGGGACAAAAAATAAGCTAAAACCCCTAGCTCAGTGGAGATGAAAAATAAGCGAAATTAAGTCAGTTCCCCGCAAACAAGCTCGGATAATAATTTCGAATCTGCTTATTCCCAGAACGCAACAAGTTTTGTACAGCACACGTTGAAACGACAAAACGGAAATAAAATAATCCGAGCAGGATCAGAATTCGCCAAAAGGGGGAAAAAAGAACCAAATGGGAAGAAACGAAGCGCTTTCGATGCTACAATTTCGTAGACCGCCAAGGTCAAAAGCCAACTATACTAACTTGAGTAAAATAAACGAAACGCCCGCCAACAGAGTCGCAATGTGCAATTTGAACGAAATATGCAATTTGAACACCTTTTTTCCAACGGATTGAAACGAAATTTGAGCACAGATCTATAATTAATATTGGCAAACGTCATAACAATTTTTATTTATCTAAGGTTTAGGAGATATAATTTTTACAAGTATGCGACTATACAGACCAACAGACAGTCAACCCTTTGACGGATTTGGCCCAAAATTTGATACGGACCTACATTCATGATGATAAAACTGTGTACCAAATTTTATTCATCTAGCTATTCAAGTTTTTGACGATTACAACACTTTCTCTTTGTATACTTCGTATACGAGAAAGTAAAAAGGAACAATCATAGTGGCATGTTGTAGTTGTTGGATTCACTGATTCTGTGAGGGTTTATTTATCTTAAGATGTCAACTCTCTAATGTTCTTTTGATTTTAAACTATCCTTATTTAATGATCATCATAGTTATACAAACTATGTTTAGTCCAGCCTATTATATGTTTACTAAAGATTTATACCCTATCAAACATAAGGATTGAATCCAGTTGTTGCGCGATTCTGTTGCGTTTTTTATAACCTCTGCACTCGGGGTAAAACCGGGTACTTCAAATGGCGTAATGCCGGAACAGTCAGTATTGATGATTCCTCCGATGAAGACGATAAAAATACATCAAATACTGATTGTTTATATTTTAATGGTGTATTTTCTAAATTAAATAAAGAAGGGTTAATCCAATGTAATAACTGTCTCAGCTGTGATCACGAAAGCTGGAGTGCTGCGGAGGAAGAAGACAACTGCTTTAGATGGGAATTTTGTAACTAATATTCTTCAATTGTCATATAAAGTAAAAATGATTGCAACTTTTCAACTAAAAATAGAGTTTTGCTAATTTCCCATAACGTTAACATGTGTACCCGGTTTTACTCCACTAGTGGGGTAAAACCGGGTAGTTTGACTTTTTTTTATAAAAAAAAAATCATTGATAAAAAAAGTAATGAAACTGACTTTTCTGGAAAGATATGTATTCCGATAAACAATGAATATTTTTATAAAGTTTCACAAGCTCTATGTCGAATATTTTAATTCCAACGGGGCTTCGAACATTAGCTACCCGGTTTTACCCCACTTTCCCCTACGTGAGCATACGCCTGGTGAGTAGTGAATTCAACCTCTTGTGTAAAAAGATTTTATATTGATAAGGTATGGAAATTTAAATAATATGTCGGTTCAAGAGTTGCCCTCGATATTTAACTGCTGTGAGAAATTCCTAGATTTGCCTCCAATAATTCTTATGTAACTTCAAAACGAGATTAAATCTACTAAATCAAATATTTTTTTCTTCGACAATGTTAAAACTTCAAAGGTAAGTAGGAAGTTAACATTTAATCCTCCAACTGCGCATCGGCAAAGATTAGCCTATTTTCTTCTGAGGACTAGAGTGTTTACCTCCAACAATTGTAGCGCTGCTTATAAATAGCAATTCGATTCGCTTCGAAAGTATTTCTATATTTTTGCAAACGTTGTATCCAGATTTAAGAGCAATTTAAGAAAAGGGCAGAGATTTAAGAAGAATTGGCAGCTGGAGTGCGAAACGCCGAAGCATGGAAGTTCAGAAAAGATGAAAGTTTAGCACCTCACCCTTCCTGCCATCACTGTGACGGGAGTCTAAAAGCAGGGCGTAAAATCTGCCTTTCGATCATTGTTCTTCGACGGTGGAACGTC
Source organism: Araneus ventricosus (assembly GCA_013235015.1). Taxonomy (NCBI): domain Eukaryota; kingdom Metazoa; phylum Arthropoda; class Arachnida; order Araneae; family Araneidae; genus Araneus; species Araneus ventricosus. The sequence goes on from BGPR01000693.1 coordinate 195,304, forward strand.
GGCGTATGTAGAGATCTGAATAGATCTTGGCAAAACTGATGGCAATATACAGGAAGGCCTTAAAATAACGATGATTATGATTATTAACGATGATATATATATGATTTGAGCCCTATAGAGAGTAATGCATTGGCCAAAATATAGCAAAATTGGGTGGACGTGCACGATGGAACAATTAGTTACGAGTTGTAAAGAAAACACCGAAAGTGACCTTTAAGAGAAACTTTGGTTTTGTAAGAGAAATATTTCAAAAATGAGCGTGAATTGCTTCATAAAACAGCAAACATAAAATTTCTTAACAATACATGACAGATTTTATTGTTATTTACAAATTTCGTGCAGTATAACCACAGTTCTCATATTCCAACAGCTACATACGACACAGGACATTTTCCACAGCGGCTTATAATATATGCTAGAAGATTCGTACCCGTCTAAGACGAGCTTTCAACCCGCCAACAAAATCTCAGATCTGATTGTCACAGATTTACTAACAAAAGTTGTAGTAGAAAATCTAATGCACATTGGCGGAGTGCGACAGAAATAAAAATAGTAATTTGTAGTAAATTTTAGATGTAAATAAATAGTAACATTAAACAATAAAGGCCCGAAATTGTATGAACTAAAAAAATTATCATAAACAACATTCTTTGTGAATTTTGTCTAATTAAAATAATGCAAAATCAAATCTTAAGAAAGAACTATTTTAACAAGAATGATAGTTACAAAATAGAAATATGCCCGACAAATTCAAATCTTAAGAAACAAATATTTTTAATAGCTTTACCAACACTCAAATTAGAACTAATTAAAAGCAATTAGTAAAAAACTTTAAAAATAACAAATAGTGATTCGCAATAGAATGCAGTAAATCAGGTAACTCATTTTTACCAACACTCAGATCAGAACCAATTAAAAGCAATTAGTAAAAAGCTTTAAAGATAGGTTTTGCAACAGAATGCATCACAAATTCAAATCTTAAGAACACTTTTAATTAAAATAATGCTTAATCGAATTCAAATCTTACGAAAGAACTATTTTTAATAGCTTCTTGAAAAACAGAACTCATTTACCAACACTCAAATCAGAACTTTAAGAGCAATTAGTCATACTATAATGAATCAACATACACAGATAACGGAATTTTATTTACCGCGCGTGGGTGAAGCAGCATCCTTAATTCCTTAATCCTTAATAATATAATAAATGCCAAAGTGTCTGTCTGTCTGTCTGTCTGTCTTTCTGTCTGTCTGTCTGTTTGTTAAGCTTTCACGACCAAACTACCATCTGTGACTTTTTTCCTTCAATTTTTATTCATTTTTTAAAGTGTTACGTGCAGACGATTTTGAAATAACGAAAATTTATACCTACTTCGCTGTTAGGAAACGGTTAGTTTGAACTGATTTATCTTTATTTCTGAAAATTTTGCTTATGTTTATAAATATCTATAAAACAAGGCAGAAATTACATGTGTCTGTCTGTCTGTCGGTCGATCGGTCGGTCAAAAGAACTCCTCTTAAACAGTGTACGGTAGCGACATGAAATTTACACACAAGGTCCTATTTTCAACTTTCAAATTAAATAACGAACATTAGCCGCTTTTAAGCCTATTGCTTAGACGTTTTTCGCCAATAACTTCTGTAATATTTATTAGACAACAATTATTTTTATGCAATTTTAAAGACCAGAAAATGATCTTTTTAATGCTATTAATTCCATTGCGATGAAATGTTTTCTCTGATTGCTATAAAGGTTTAAAAATATTTTTTTAACGTAATTTCTAACAATACTTTTTATTCTTATAGAAATAAATTCAAGCCAAATTACTGTTTCGCGCGCGGGCTTTTGCCTGTGTTAAAGTTAATATAAGAAAATATTGCTTTCTTTGACCATAAACAACAAAGGAAACTTTACACTTCCAGTTTCCTGTTGTGGTAGCATTTAAAGCTTTTAATACGGTTACACAGTGATCCAATAACGTTAGTGAATTATTCTCTCGATGTTTTGTTTAATTTTCACAGTGAGGTATTACAGAATATCCATCTGTAGATACGGTAATGGGCATTAACAAGGAACATCATATCCTGTAGAGCTCTTCAACATCTTAGAATTGTCAGGGGCACCTTCCGACAAGCCGAGATTGAATGTCGATGTGCCAGTGCTACTAATAAGTAACCTCGATATACCGAGAGTGCGCAATGGCACACGGTTACAAATTACACACGACTGATATAGGGAGAAGAGAGAGTGTTTTAATTTCACTCCTTCCGATAATACCGAAGGATTTATCATCTCAGTTCAGAAGGTAACAAATCCCTTTAAAAATATCATTGTCAGGCTCAGGGCCAGACACTGAAAGTGGCAGGCGTACATTTGGAAAAACCATATTTTTCACATGGGCAACTATAAGTGGCGGGTTCACGTGTGTCCAGCCCATACAACCTCTACATTTGTGCAAATAACGCGATATACAAAAGCGTATTAGCATAGATAAACAATGTACATAACTATATCAGCATACATGTCCAGCATACTCCTGTCAGCCGTCCAATTACGTATTATTAACCGTCAGAACTTTTACTTTCCCCTTTAAAAATGCAACAAACATTTACATTCGTGAATTAAAAAAAATAATTCAAATTCTTCGTGCACTAAGTCGCGGGTAACAGCTAGTATAATATAATAAATGTGAAAGTGTGTCTGTCTGTCTGTTTGTTAGGCTTTCACGGCAAAACTACCAAACCGATTTGGATTAAAATTGGCAGAGTTGTAGCTTGAAACCCAGGAACGGACATAGGGTAGAAGAAATCACGTTAAATTAATCATTTTTGACTACAGATTAAAATTAATTAACAAAGAAAGCCCACTGACTCCGCGATTCGCGATGACGATTATTTTATTTTTCAATCAACTATCACGTGATCCTTCAGGATTACGAAAACATGAGGAATAAATTATTTTTAAAATCAACTATCACGTGAGCCTTTTTTCCGCTGTAACTTCGGAACAAATTGTCCGATAAAAGTTATTTTTATACCATCTTACAGTTCAAAATTTTCCCTTTCAATGATACCAATTTATTTTCTGTGACAATTTTTCTTCAATTTTTATGAATTTTTTAATGTTTAATAACTTTAATTACGTGCAGCCGATTTGGAAATAACGCAAATTTATAACTACTCTGTTGCTAAGAAACGTTTAGACTTTGAACTAATTTACCTTTATTTTTGAAAAATTTGCTTGTCTTTATAAATATCTATAAAATAAGGCATAAATTACACGTATTTGTCTGTCTGTCAGTCACAAGAACTCCTCCTAAACGATGAACAGTAGCTACATGAAATTTACACACGACATTCTAGAGCATATCTCTAGGTCAATGGTGCTATTCTCAACTTTCAGAGTCAATTAGTTCTTAAGATATTTAATTAAATAACGAAAATTAGCTGCTTTTAAGCCTAATGCTTAGATGTTTTTTGCCAATAACTTCTGTAATATTTATTAGACAACAATTATTTTTATGCAATTTTAAAGACCAGAAAATGATCTTTTTAATGCAATTAATTCCATTGCGATGAAATGTTTTCTCTGATTGTTATTAAGGTTTAAAAATATTTTTGTAACGTAATTTCTATCAATACTTTTTATTCTTATAGAAATAACTTAAAGCCAAATTACTGTTTCTCGCGCGGGCTTTTGCCAGTGTTAAATTTAATTTAAGAAAATATTGCTTTCTTGGACCATAAACAACAAAGAAGACTTTACACTTCCGGTTTCCTGTTGTCGTAGCATTTGCAGATTTTAATACGGTTACACAGTGATCCAATGACGTTAGTGAATTATTCTCTCGATGTTTTGTTTAACTTTCACAGTGAGGTATTCCAGAATATCCATCTGTAGATACGGTAATGGGCATTAACAAGGAACATTATATTCTGTAGAGCTCTACAACATCTTAAAATTGACAAGAGCACCTTCCGACAAGCCGAGATTGAAAGTCGGTGTGCCAGTGCTACTAAAACGTAACCTCGATATACCGAGACTGAGCAATGGCACACGGTTGCAATTTACACACCTAGGTCCAAACGTCATGAAAGCTATTGTTATGACTGCTACAGGGAGAAGAGAGAGTGTTTTAATTCCACGCCTCCCGATAATACCGAAGGATTTATCATGTCAGTTCAGAAGGTAACAAATCTCTTTAAAAATAGCCTTTGCCAGAATCAGAGCCAGACACTGAAAGTGGCAGGCGTATATTTGGAAAAACTATATTTTTCGAATGGGCAGCTATATGTGGTGTGTTCACGTGTATCCAGCCCACACAACCTCTACATCCATGCAACTAACATGGTATACAAAAGTGTATTAGCATAGATAAACAATTTACATGACTATATCAGCATACATGTACAGTACACTGCTGTCAGCCGTCCAATTAAGTATTATCAACCGTCAGAACTTTTACTTTCCCCTTTCAAAATGCAACAAAACATTTACATTCTTGAATTAAAAAAAGAATAGTTAAAATTTTTGGCGCACGAAGTCGCGGGTAACAGCTAGTAAATAATAAAAGAAGGGAAACTTAAATCACCAAAGATTGAAAAGAGTGTATGCTAATTTATAGGCGTAGGCAGATCGTCTGACTGTGTTTGTCACGTAGCCAAACCAAACCACGTGACCGTTGTTACTTCAATCTCTGGCTTTATATATATATATTAATTCTTTTCCTTTGCTGACAAGTAAAGGTACTTGATCTTTTGAAGTTTCACTAGCTAAAAAATGCTAAGGTATCTCTACAACCAACAAGGTATTAAGCTTTTGGTCGGCTTCGAACTTAGCTTCTATATTTATAATAGTCAATGTTTGCGTGCGCGCGCGTGTGTGTGTATGCGATGTCAAGAGAATCTATCGCACTTACCACCATGAAATTTGGCACACAGGTAGTCGTAATGGTGACTCAATGCACCTCGAAGCCGGAATTTTAAAATTTTATCTAGAAAATTTTTTATTTAATGTTTTGTGTTGTTTTGGATCATTTTTGGCACGTTTACGGCAGTAGTATCTTTTCTAATGATCGTTGAAAAGCAATCAATGCACCATCGGATAGAACAAACAATTTTTGTTCTAATGAAGTTTGTTTCGAATTTCTAACGCAGTGTACTGAATTTTGAGAAATTTTTAAATAATAGTCACTTTTATGGTAATTTTTGATAAGGATTTTTTCAAATTCTCGCATCTGACGTTCTAACTCTATAATTTTCATTTTTTTCAGCTTATAACTCGAACGTTTCTGTCGGATTTAAAACAAGAACCGTTAAAATACTTTGCTCCGTTTTTTAAAATTAATTGTTCCTTCATCAGCTCAAACAGGTTTTTTGCAAGCCAGCTTTTTCAGCGAGATATTCTCCGGAACGAGTTAACTTTCCCATCATGCATTGTTACAATCTCATTGGCTGGTGCGTGACTTTCGTAGCGACAGTTGACGTCATATACTATCGCGTTCTTCTCGGAGAAGATACATTAACTGAATGAATCGATAATTATTTTCGGCAGTGTCTTAAAATGTTTCTTTGTCTTGCATATTTCACATGCAGGTTTGTCGCATTTATTAATATTGTTTTGGATTAACGTACTCGGAACTGTTTTCCTAAATTCAAATAATGCGTATCTTTTTTTTTATTTTGTTTTCAAAACGTTTTGATGTCATTTATGGGCGTTTTTTTTTTCTTTTCCATTTTGTTGAAGTCCAGATAGCACGGGCAATGCCGAACGTCTAACGTAATTTACTGAATTTTGAGAAATTTTAAAAAATAGTCAATTTTGCCATCGAAATTTTATTTTTGTTTTTAAATTTGCTGCATCCAA
>BGPR01000693.1:202954-233345 GCA_013235015.1 Araneus ventricosus
TCCTACACAATATGTAAAATTTTATTGACTATTTTTTATCGCCTAATGTCATCAGAACCACATATAAAATACAGGTAAGGAAATAAATAACAATACGCCCATGTGTGATTGAGGAAAAAAAAACAGTTCTAGTTTGCAGAACGTACGAATTATGAAAAAATGTTAGCCAACGTAGTCAGCGGCCAAAATCGACAATGGAAAAAAATGTGGTAGTTTGGAAATTTAGGCACAGTTGTTGGGGGGTATGTCAAACATGTATACATACTAAAAGTCCGCTACCGCAGTGAGGAGTAGAGGTTGGGGGTACAGAGGGGTTTAAAGGGCGTTTCTAGTTTTTCCATATATCTCGGAAAACTATGGTTCTATCGAAACAGCTCAATCTGAAAATCAACTTACATGAACCCCTAAACTACGATGACTCCGTACCCCTCACCTCCTACAGGGATTGTTAATCTGTCGTTTAGGTACACTCACACAACAACTGCGACAACGATCCAAAACACACCATTTTCTTTTTCTATTTCTCTTCCGTTGACGTTGACTACAAGAGGGCAGGATGTAGAGTTGCGTTCCAAGAGCCACCCTTCAGTCACTGAAGCATTTCAAGGCAATGGACAGTGTGTTCAAACGGATCGTAATACTGATCAGGTTGTGATGCTTCGCCTGCAGAAGCGTATGGAGTTCTTTGCCATCATATCATCTCTACATTTCCACGATAAACCAGAATTTATAAACCTATTTAACCAGAAATCGCACGAGTTGAACCAACGAGCGGTAATTGGCCTATGAAATACTAAAGAAGACTACTAACAATATCCATCTCGTGAAGTTTCTGTCAAATGCTTTATACCTAGGACCTGTGCTTTATAACGCTTTCTCTTCATTGCGCATTATGCTCCGATACTTTTTTTTTCTTAAACCGACGGCTTTTCCTTCGATTTTATTTTATATAAATCTTGTTCTGGTGTTCACATTGTTTACGTATTCGTGTCATCATTTTCATCTTAAATTTAATATTTTTTCCATGAAAAAGCTATCTAGATGGACATCTTTACCCTCGACCTTTTTTCGAAATTCCTTGAGCTATCTCGTGTATGAATCCATCTCTGTGTTTAAATTGTTCACTCTACTTTAGCTGTAGTATGCTTTTATAGGGATGTTTATGTATAACTACCTGTATTTACATTGCCAAGTTGAAGGGCAACCAACCTATTGCTCAGTGAGAGTTTGAAGTGTTAATGGATGTCATTTTCTATATTAAGTCTATGACAGGGTTGCGCTTGCTTCCTGTATATACGGGACGTCACGTTTATACTCACTACTCTATTGCAAAATGTTACTATTTTGTCCTGCTTCTGTCCGTTGCTTCCTCTCAGAGCACTGAATAATAAACCAGTTTGTGTCTAAAACTTTTAGAGAAAAATAATACCTAAACAAAAGCGCAAATCAACTATGAAATTGAGTCTGGAAGAGAGAATGGATTGAAGGTTTTGTATATCAAGATACGTTGATCAGAAGTCTGTGTTATAACAAGCTATGCAAATACGTTCTATAATTCCTTCCACAATGCACAAATGTGGAAGAATACTTTCCTAATTGTCAACTCAGTGGCTGGATGAAAAGAATCGAGGCACTGATGCGGCGTTTTTATGCCTACAATTGGAGGCCCGCGTTAACAGTTCACTTTTTTTATTATTTTCTTCTGTGCATTCATTTATTTTGTATTTGTAATGCATTTTTTTCTGTTATTGATTTTGTCGTTTTTACTCGGACGAAAATGAAAGTAATTGTCAATGAAGGTTAGTGCCAATTGATTCATCAGTTCTATTTTTATGTTTTTTTTTTAATTTCTTAAGCACTCTTACCAATGTAAATGAGATTTTCACTACAATCCTCTGCTAGTAACCCAGGAAAATGGAGTGTTTGATATTGGGAAGCCCGTCCAGACGGGCACAAATCTTCAGTTTCTCAAAGAAAGGCGCTGTCTGTCAAACCCCATTATCTAATTCTGGGAACATTTCCTGACGTTCTGAACTATTAACCTGGTTTGTATACTTAAAGGTTATTTTCTATCCGCAGCACAATTAAGCATCTACTCTGCGAACAGCCTGGATAAAAATCAATACAGTGGAAAATGGATCTGTCTGTGCTAACTACTTGTAAACAAAAAAAGCGAAGGAAAACATCAACAAAGGAAACGCCTGCCCATCGCCTGGGTAATCGAGTTATTTTTTTATGCCTTCCTTTGCAGCAGCTTCATGAGGATTTGTAAAGGTCAGAGATGCCGGGTTGATTGTGACGTCATCATATCTGATTGATTGGTTGAAAATAACTTTATTGATATTCTATATAGATAAAAAATACAAATTAGCTTCATTACAAATTTTAGAAAGTTTTAAATATACAAAATTTATCTCCTCTTTTTTAGAGCAAAAAAGAAGATTCGAATCTGAACCTCCTACGTGACATCGTAGCATGATACATCGTTTTAGGGTTTATTCTTCCATATTTTATTTTAAATTTATTTTAAATTTAGAATCAAATTTAAAATGTACTCTAATTATATAGTAGAGATATGTACACACAAAAATGTATTTGGTGACGCTGTGTTATAAATATGCTTAAAAATATTTTTTTAGAAGTTATTAAATTTGAGAAAAATGCATGGAAATAAAATTTCTTGTCTCTTAAAGCAAATGTTTTGAATCTTAAAATGATGCAAAAATGATATTTTATGTGAACAATATAATCTGAAGTTATTGAGGAAAAGGTTAAAATAAAAATCCAATGAAAATTCCCAAAGCCCTTTCTTAGTGAGCACCTACAACCCAAGAAGTAACTACTAGACAAATGGGTAGCCTTTGTCCAACGCTGTAAAGAGTTTTGAATGATTTTGCACCACGCACGTGCCACGCATTGCATAGTATCCAAATATATAAACACAATTCTGTTAAAAAAGGAGACCAGAATATCAAAGAAGCAACGACAAATCCATTCATGCATATATAAATTCAACATGAGCATTTGCCCCGTAGAGCGTTTTGAACGACTTTTGCACCATGCACATGTCGCAATTTACGTATAGTATCCAACATATAAACATTACCCTGTTAAAAAAAAGGAGTATCAGAATACTTCAAAGAAGCAACGACAAATCCATTCATGCATATATAAATTCAAATATGAGCCCTGCAGAGCGTTTTGAACGATCTCTTTGCACTACGTACATGTCGCAATTTACGTATAGCATTCAAATATATAAACATTACTGGCAGAAAGGATACTGTATACTTCTCAAAAGCATAGCTACACAATCTATTCATGCATATGTAAATTCAATTATGAACACATTCATCATAAAAAACACTGAACATCCGTTGGCCAAAGGAGCTCGGACCACTCAAGATGTTTTGAGGTGGATGTCTGATTAGTAAATATGTAATTGAATGAAGTATAGATGCGTGTAGGTCATTTTCGTTGCTAAATGTAATGCTTTTCCATGAAAAGCGCCATCTAGTGGACATTTTTCGAAATTCCTTGAGCGCATCTCGTGTATAGTCTATATGCCAAATTTGGTTACAATCCGTTCGTCCGTTTCATCTGCAGGATGCTGTTTATAGAAGAAGTTTAATTATAACCAGTACATTCCTGTATTAACCTGCATATTCTCTCTGACCTTGGGACTGTAATTAAGAGAAAAGGAGGAAAGAAAGAAAGAAAAAATAACACCTGGAATCATTTCGAAATTAGTTATTCCTTTCCTAAAGCGAAGAGAAAAGTGAATTTCGGCCTCTAGCCGAGCTGGTCATTCAAGTGTTCATTTGAACCTTTCAGTCGCTGATACCGATTCTGACAAAGAAGCTGCCAATATAGGTTGCGGCCATTAGCAAATAACACTTCGTACTTCCAAACTTGAAACTTCTTTAGTGCGGCCAATTTTCCTGGGAACCAGAGGATGGTCGCTGCAGAGAGGTTTCACTGTACTTGGCCCTTAAAGGCCCAGTGTTGCCTTTAAGCAACATACCCAATTTTGTCTTCTAAAATCCTGAGAATCAGACTGAAGCTCTAATGCCTGTTGTTGCCAATAGGATACACACTGAAAGTATTAATAAATCAATTGGCAACATTATAAATGGCAGCCTGAGTGCTGATTTTGAGAAAATAAATGGATGCTTTTCACTTGAGGCTGCATCTTTTTAGCTTTGTCTGTACGCTTGAGGATACCATATTTTATTCTACAATGTTGAAGAAATTTCTTATCCTCATTATTATTTTTTAAAATTCATCTGTGTTTGACATTACAGAATTTTATCGAGGAACATTTTTACTGAGATAAAGCCCTCTGTTATCAATCGGTAACAAACTCTTTTTTTAGCCATAAACCATACTTAAAACCAGTGTACGCTGATTATTTTGGTATATAATGATGATATACTAAAAATTGATAGTTTTTCAGTTATAAGCAAAAAAGTGGGAAAATTGTTTTCATGTTGTTTTGGCTATAACTAAAATTCCTACAAAAGGTTTTGGTGGCAAACCTCAGATTCGTATTCAGCACCCCAAAAAACGTAAAGGAGCAAAAAATTACAACTCATCCAGAATTTGATTTTAAAAACTACTTAACGACTGGTCTACTGAGAGAAAGCGAAAAAAAGCCAAATGAGGAAGTCACGCCAAGCGAGAGCTGCTCCAGGGACAGCTCGCGGGGTTCTAATTTCAATGGGAGAAAGGGTTGCTTTTTTCTTCCGACTGAGAGCTTTTAAGGGTAAAGATATTTTACACAAAAAATATCGAAATAAGAAGCGCCGAAGTAACAGGCTGGGCCGAGGGTCTTTTGCAGGATAAAACAATTCCCGTTCTGGCGGTGTCCACCCACGCATAGGATCGGTTGACCCAAACTTAGCAAATCTTTTCTATAATGAATTGCCTTCATTGTTCACCAGGAAAGCAAGAGTATCAATGCTCTTGACACAAGTTTTGTTTAATGGCAAGTTGTCAACTGTCAATGAAATGAATGATTGTTGACTCGATACACTTCAAGAAGAAAAAACTTCGTTCATACGTTTTTGTTTTGTAATGATACTGATAACTAGCTAAAGATAACAAAGCATATTTCTTTTATTAAAAAATAACATGATTTGTCGTTGATCTTTTTCAGCGTTTAATTGCTCTTGCTTTTTAAGTGTTTATGCAAGTGGTAATTCTGTTTTGTTGGAGTCTTTTGTCCTGTGCATCTACATATAATAGCTTTGACATTGAATTTTCAGCTTTTTGATCATTAATGTAAAAAAAAGAGACATTTTTTTATCCTGTTTCAAAGGTAATCCTATATTTTATTTATTTTTTAATTCAAAGTTTTTCATAAATAATCATTTATAATAAGCTATAATGATTTCGAAGTCTGTATATAGACGCAGTGTGTTTTAGCAATCATATATTACCGCAGCAATATGCTAATATCTTTATATTTTGAATCATTGTCATGCAGGACTCGATTAATGCTCAGGGATATCTGAGGCATTGAAGCATATCGAAGATTATTTTTAAACATGTTATTATATGTCTTCTTGTTCTTTTGATTATACGATTAATATATCGAATATAAGATAATTATATCGATTTCATTGTACAACAAAAAATATCTCGGCTCTTTACAGGGCCTTGGGTTTAGAATTTTATAAGCTTTTTTCCAAACATATGCATCTTTCTTTACATTTTAAAACTTTACTTTATAGCATTAATAAACTTCAATTCTAAACATCAGTTTCTTCATTTATATATTTTGTGGTGAATGAATGACACAGATTAAAATTCTCGCAACAGAAAATCTCCCGGCGCAGTAGTTTGAGTACGAGGATGGATTTAAAAAAAGTTTACAAGGGCAAAAAAAATTATTTATTAACAACAGACAGAAAATTCAAAAGAGAATTAAAAGGCATACTTGCCGATCACTTTTCAACATAATCGCCATATCTATTTAGGCATTTATCTGAACGCAGCAGGACCAACTCGTTTAACCCGGCTTGGGAGAAATCGCGTCCAGTTCGGCAGCTGTCACTGTCTAAAGAGAACCTTGTTCCAGGTAAGTATTCCTTCTCTTTCGGAAAAAGGAAGTAATCACTGGGCCATCGTGAAGCCATCCGACGCCAATAGATTAAACGTAATTTTTGAGAGGATTTTGTTAATATACAACAAGTCAGCTATAATTTGAGTATCAGTAGAGGTGTTAGTGAATAGTAAACCTCTTAGTTCTGTAACCTCCTAGTTTTATGACACATCCTGTTTGTGAAATTTATAGTTATTTCGATCCATACAAGAACGCAACGGACACCCGAGATATTTAAGAGTGTCTATGCGATTTTAGTCATTTAAATTAGTTGCTACTTTGACTCATATAAAGATATCAAATTCTGTAATTCAATGCACGTCATTGTAAATGTGCGTAGGGGCTAATACAAATTTTGTCGTGTGCAAAAATAGCAAGAATTTGAATAATCAAAGTATATAATTTAATAGATCTTGTGCAACGAAACAAAAATATATATTAGCTTTTTCCAAGTATTTTCTTCTCATTCTTTTGATGACAACAATTTGTTTTTTCTAAATTAATTTCCTTTCTTTTTTACTTTCTCGTATACGAAGTATACAAAGAGAGAGTATTGTAATCGTCAAAAAATTCGAACTCGAGATTTTGACGAATCTCCACGTTTTAGACCTCCCCGAGTCCGAAAAACACAATTTTGGAATTATATCTGTCTGTGTGTCTGTCTGTGAACACGATAACTCGAAAACTATTGGAGCTACGGGGATGAAATTTGGTATGTGGTCTTTAAACATAATTTGTAGGTTTCTGCCAAATTTTGGATAAAATCCGTCGACGGGAAGTCTGTCTGTCTCTACGTCCGCTGTCATGCGAACACTATAGCTCAAAAACTTGAATAGCTAGATGGATAAAATTTGGTACACGGTTTTATCGTCATGAATGTAGGTCAGTATAAAATTTTGGGCCAAATCCGTCAAAGAGTTGACTGTCTGTCGGTCTGTATAATAGCATACTTGTAAAAATTATATCTCCTAAACCCTTTGGCTTAGATAAATAAAAATTGGCGTGACGTTTGCTAACATTAATTATAGATCTGTGCTCAAATTTCGTTTCAATCCGTTGAAAAAAAGTTGTTCAAATTGCATATTTGGTTCAAAATGCACATTGCGACTGTGTGTTGGCGAGCGTTTCGCTTATTTTACTCAAGTTAGTATAGTTGGCTTTTGACCTTGGCGGTCTACGAAGCAAATTGTAGCTTCGGACGCGCTTCGGAAATTATAGCAACCCCCTGAGCCCGAAACTTCGTTCTGACATTCTCCAGATGGAAGGTATAGTGAAATGTTGCGTGATATATGTAGTAAGATTTCGTTCTCAAAAACTTTAAATAAAGTTGTGGTAGCTCAGCGCGCGTAAAAATCGAGAACTTACGCAATTTTTTTAATTGTTATCATTTTCCTTTTACACATAATCATAAAAATGGGCGCAGGTCATTTTAAAATTATAATGACACAGAGTTGAGGAAGCAACCGGGACAAATAGTATGCGGGACGTATGGCAAAACTAGTTAGAGGGAAAATGACACCTTTTTGGAAAGTATACGAGAAAGTTTCGGGGAGGCCACTCCCGCTGGTTTCCTTTATGCCTCTTTTATGGTTCTTTTAATAGTTTTTTTACTTTCTCGTATACGAAGTATACAAAGAGAAAGTATTGTAATCGTCAAAAAATTCGAACTCGAGATTTTGACGAATCTCCACGTTTTAGACCTCCCTGAGTCCGAAAAACACAATTTTGGAATTATGTTTGTTTGTTCGTCTGTGAGTACGATAACTCGAAAACTTTTGGAGCTAGAGAGATGAAATTTGGTATGTGATCTTTACACATAATTTGTAAGGTTCTATCAAATTTTGAACAAAATTCCGTCTACTGGAAGTCTGTCTGTCCGTGTACATGTGAAGACGATAACTCAGAAACTTAAATAGCTAGATGGATAAAATTTGGTACACAGTTTTATCGTCAGGAATGTTGGTCCGTAGCAAATTTTGGACCAAATCTGTCAAAGTATTGACTGTCTGTCGGTCTGTATAATCTCATGCTTGTAAACGATATAACTCATAAATGCAATGACTGAGATAAATGAAATTTGGTATGTGGCCTTCTAATATATATTGTAGATTTGTGTCCAACTTTTTTCTTCAATCGGCAAAAAAAGGCGTTCAAATTGCATTTTCGCTGTCTTCACCATTATACGACGCAGAAAAAAGGCTCGACCGATACGCGCGTTTCTTTACCGTTCCACGTTCTGTCTTGGCTCACTGCCAAATTCTACCCTCGCCCTATTCTTTGGTGCTCGCTGAAGGAAATTAGCGGCGTTCTGTGTGTACAGAAAATTCTCAATTTTTATCTGCGCGAGAGTGCGGGGAAATGACGAGCCAGTTTTGGGGAGACCGCTCCCGCTGGTTTTGCCTATTTTACTCCCCAAATTCAGTCTCCAGCGCCACGTCTGTCCCTGGTGACGGAAAGGTAATGATTTTTTTTCGTTATAAATCATTTCCCTATGATCTTAATAGTGTGTATACGAAATGGCGTTGCGTTTGGGAAAGCACTTTCTTTGAAATTGCGCTCTAAACACCTCTACCTTAATCATGATCACCCAACAAATAAACGGCTTCTTTTCAGCGTCGGTAGGGTGTGGCCATTTATTTTTTCCCTCAAAACGGGATATTTACTAATTTTCAGATAATAGCACGTGTATTCGAGAAAAAAAGTATATTTCTTCACCTTTTTAATCATTAAAAAAAGAACATGAATGAATATGTGAAAATAAATAATTTATGTGATCTTTTATTTTTTTTTTGAAAACACAAAAAAAATCTTTTTTTGCTTTAGTATTCTTGATATTAATTTAAAAGCCGAATGAAATTCTTGGTAATATTTCTTAAAATTTACTTTGCTGATTAAAGTAATTTTAACTTGCAACTGTGTTTTTTCGATCGTCCGCAATTTATGCACAAGCAAAAAGTGCCGGGTAGACAGAATATTTTCAATAATTATACGAAAGTTTGCGTGATTTAAATGATTGGCAACAAAGTGTTTGAACAATTCCACCCAACGACATTCAGTCGAAACATAACCAGCGTTTCATTCTGTCACTTTTTGCAGTGATGGGTAGAAATATATGCGAGTTGGCAGGCCTCTGAGTGATTTGAATATGTGTGACACGTATAACTTCTTCTTCTTCTTCTTGACCCACGGCGGCCGGCCTACCCGTCAGGGTGTAAGACACCACAAGGGCCGCCGGGGAAAGAGAGCCAACCACAGCCCCGGAAGGAACAAAAGAGCCCAACCCCCCGAAACAGCATCTATTTTTCCAACAGAAAATGATACATAATCACCAGGACGGCGAAAAATTTCCACAGAATAGGAATACATTATGATAGTACAAGCAGAATATACAGAGAAAACATATTTACAAAACGCCCACCTGGGACAAGAGCAAAATAAAATTAACATCATTACAAAAAACACAACTGCAAACGAACTGAAGAATACAAACAAAAACACAGAGGAACATATATACAACACCCCGTGGGTAGGGGGTAGTGACCAAAAGGTCACAAAAGTCCCAAAGGCAAAAAGGCATTTGACGCACAAAATACCAATTAAATCATTGCAAAATAACATCAAATAATCCGAACATCAAGGCAAACAAAACTGAAAATTACCAAAAGTGATAAACAAAACTGAAGGTTACATAAAGCCAGCATTATAAACAAAACGAAAATTAAAATATAAAGCAATATAAACACAGCCGAAAATATCATTTGAGTCAAAACAAACAAAACTAAATAACCGAATATTTCATATAAACCGAAACAAACAAAACAGAAAGTTTCATGAAAATTAATACAAGTAAACAAAACATAAAGTATCATACCAAGCAAACAATCATACACCCCACCAAATGAAACAGAAACAAGCGGGACGGTTAAAAATACACATGAAAATAACACGTCTCAAATACCACTACAAATTAACAGCCTCCAATGCACACTAAAACCAGACCCAGCAAGGGGAAACAAAAGAAAAATATAGACAATTGAATATAAAAGATTCAGATGCATAAGGGTAATTACAAAATATCGTAATAAACATCATAAACAAATGAAAACCAACCAGAGGCACCACATGAAAACAAATACTATATTACTTTAAACAAAATTAAAACCTTCCCGAAATTTCCCGAAAAGAAAACAAAACACCAAAAAATCGTCAAAAAATACAATTACAAACTCAAATCCACAAATAAACTAAAAAAAACAACAACATCCAAATAAACAAAACGAAAACAAACCAAATTTAAGTATTTAAAATAACAGAATTTAACTTTAACTTCAAATTAACTTTAACTTTAACTAAAGTAAACATTGCTAACGCAATCCGAAATCAAGAAACACAACAAACAAAATTCAAAAAAGATGCAACGTCTTAAAAGGTTCAAAAGTCTAATCGTAAGAAGTATTACTAGGGATCCAACGTCTCCCCAAAAACGAGATATCTCAAAATGAAAAGCAGGGGGTTGGCCAAATTTGGAGGAAACCTCCAAAAATAAAGGTCCAACCCGAAACTGAGTTTAAAAGTTTCATAAAACAAAGAATTTTGGCAGGAGTGTAAAAAAGGCCCGGATAGGAGCGTACAAATAGCAGAAAGAGCTGCATCCAAAAAGCGAAAAATTGCACGAAAAAACACCAAAAACCCCCAAATAAAAGGGGGCCTACACACCAAAAGGGAGAGTAGTAAAAAAGTAATTAAACTTTAAGATTATTACAAATAACGTTAGAAATAGCGCAAACCTTATCCAGACGGGAAAGGGACATTTGATTTTTAAGAACACTCCTGAACCAAAAGGGCTTATTAGATAAAGAGGGTTTGGTGAAATGAAATTCCTGAGTATGTATACAATCGAAGGCGAAGTGGTCGGCGTCCCCCAGGCCGCCGCAGACACAATTTGGACTGTTTAGAATTTTGAATCGATGTAAGTAGGCGGGGAAAGGACCATGCCCTGTAATAAAAAATAATAAAGACCGGCTATGGGTCAGAAGAGAATAATCCACAGACGGGATAAACTCTCTGACCCTAACACCGTTTTTGGAAGCCTCCCAATGTCGTTGCCAATTTTTTAAAATAAAATTATTAATAAATTTTTTAAGGAAAGAGTAAGGGGCTGGAAATGGCAAAAATTCACCATTAATTGTGGCTTCTTTGGCAAATTGGTCGGCCAGTTCGTTACCTGGGATACCGGCATGAGCCTTTCTTTACCCAGGACAAACCGACCGAACCAATTGCCTTAAACATATTGTTTTTAATCTGGTTAATATAATTTGATTTAGAGTTTGATTTTTTAAAAACTTCTATTGACGAAAGGCTATCAGAGAATATATTAATATTAAAATTATTTTCCCAAGCCCAGCCCGCGGCAAAATTAATTGCAGCGAGCTCGGCCTGAAAAACGGAATTATAATTGTCAAGTTTAAATTTATAAGAATCAAAGAGTAAATTTGTATTAAAAATACACACCGAGGCCCCGATGCTACCATCAATACCGGAGCCGTCGGTATATATGTCATAATCAGCATCACAAATTAATTCCGGGAATTCAATAACTCTGATTTAAATTTAAATTATTAATCTTTATATAGAAATCCAAATTATTAGTGTCAATAAAATCATAATCATTACTCCTTTTATTCCATATTTGAAATTTAATAAAAAGACCATTAGCAACGACATGGAGAGGTGGAAAGCCTATTAATAACGTTTAAAGCATCAGTAGGGCAGGTCCTATAACCCTTAGAAATTTTTAGAAGAGCAATACGCTGAATTGAGTGCAACGTATTAATCTGTTTTTTGGTAAATGAACCACCCCAGACAGCAGCTCCAAAAAGAAGAGATGGTTGTATAACTGTAAGGTACCAGTGTTTCAAAAGAGAGACACCGGTACCCCAGTTCGGACCTGTGACGGAATGAAAGTTTTTAATAATGTCGAGCATTTTACTATGCAAAAAAGTTATGTGGTCATTCCAGTTAAACTGATTATCAATAAAAATTCCCAGGTATTTTAATGAGTCTACTGTCCGGATGGTTCTATTATTAAATTTAAAAATGGGAGTCCGTTTTAAAGTCGCCAGCCCCCCCTTTCTGCCTATTTTTATTTTGGGTGCCCCTTAAGACAACGGCAAGTGTTTTCTCAGAGGCAACCTGAAGGTTTAAATTTTGTAAATGACTATATAAAAGGTCAAGGGATGCAGAAACAGTAACTTCAAGATTTTTCCGGGAGCTGGCAGCAATAATCAGGGCCAAATCATCGGCGTAAGCCTGGAGGAACATTTGATCATTGTTTAAACACAGAATATCGTTAAAATAAAATTCCACAGATGGGGTGCCAGGACTGAACCTTGCGGACAGCCCTGACGTATAGCTTATGTCCCATCATCGCTGTCTTTCTAGACATTAACGTAGGAGTTTTTTATTTTTCGCACCTATTTTGAAATTATTACCGTTACGCTCGTTTTCTGAAAACGGGACATTTCGGCGTCCCGAAGCTTTGGGGACAGGCTACCTAAAAACGGGACGCATGGTCCAGGGGAGGAATGGAGCCGAAACGCATCGGAACGGCATTCTGGCGCAGCTTTCTAGTTAGGGATGGCGGTTATTACAAAAAAAAAAAAAAAACGGTTTTCGGTTAAATCGGTTTTTTTTACCTCCAGTTTAACCTGGCGGTTAAAACCGCTCAAAATAACCGGTTTTTGAAAAAAAAGGTTTTCCTTTAAACCGGTTTTTTCACCTCCGGTTTAACCTCGCGGTTAAAACAGCTCAAAATAGCCGGTTTTTAAAAGAAAACAGTTTTCGTTTTTTTTTTAAAGCGACGTTTGAGGAAAGAATTTTTTATTCATAATAATATACAATAAAAAAGTAGTAATACACTAATTAATTAATGTAATAATTAATGATTATAAATAAGTAATTAATACAATATGTAATAATAATAAATGAGTAATTATTGCAATAAGTAAGTATTATAGACAGATTTTTTTATTAATATTGTTTTCGCAAGGAATTAATTCATTGGCCAATATTTATCATCTAATCTGCTCATAAAGACTCTTTCAACAATGTGTTGATCCGTGAGTCGACACCTCTCATCGGAAACAACACCATTCAACGTAGATACTAAAGTTTCGGGCGCCACAGAACTTCCGACTAAAGATAAATATTTTTTGGCTACAAAAAACAGACGCCGTTTGCAAACAAAATTTTTTATTAGTATTGTTTTTGAAGGAAATGAATCCATTGGCCAATATTTATCTGTTCATAAAGACTTTCAATAATCCGCCAACCAACAGACGCCTCGAGGAAGCGGTTGTCTATGATTGGCCTAAGATGACGAAATTCAAAGCTTTATAACTTGGTAAATTTTAGTCTAGTTTAACCTAAAATCGAGCCTATCTTCCGACCCGGTTTTTTTCCCCGGTTTTTGGATTTTAAAAAAATAACCGGTTTAAATCGGGGCAACAAATAACCGAAAAAAAAAAATGGTTAACCGAAACAAACAACAACAAAAAAAACCCGGTAGGTGTTTCCCGGCACTGTTTGTTCTTTACGAGAAATAAAGAAGAAAAAAGTGGTAAGATGCCTCCCTTAAAACAACGCTGTCTTTGTCTAAGCCTTATCCTGGAAAATGTGATAAATATTTATGAGAAATAAAAGCAAAAAAAAAAAAAAGAAAGGAAATAAGGCGCAAGAGTGATTAAAAACATTAAGGTTGCAAACATTTAATTGAATTTTATGTTCCGATTCCGAAAACTCATGATATATTCTATATTATTTCAATATAGAAATATTTATTTTCAATGTCATGATTTTATTACTTAATTTACTTACTTAATTATTAATTAATTTTAATATAACTTGAAATGAGCATAAATTTAAAAAAAATTATTCCTTAACATGTTTATTGTATTTATGCTTTTACTACAGTACGCATTATTTTAATGTTTGATCAAAAATAAAATAATAACTGTAAAGTGTTGGCGTTTTATTGTTTCACAATTTCAATACGTAGATAAAATAATTAAAGATTTCAAATGTAAAAAGTATTTTATTATGAAATAATCCCCTACCCCTCACCCTTTTAATCCCCCCCCCGAAAAAAAGCATCGATGAGAGGCTGTCTCTGCGAAAAGACTGCTGGGATTGAAGGGCAGAAACTTACTTACCTTATTCAACTGTGAGTTTCTGTGACTAAAGTAGCTGTATGTGACTAAAGTAGCTCTATGTGACTGAAGTAGCTCTGGTAAAATTGGTGTATGCTGAAGGGTTAAAGAAATTGTGTCGGAAACAAATTTATCGTCCATATGAAGAGAGGTATTTGATAATGAAACAACTTCCAATAAATGCAGCTGGAATGGGCTCAAAGGGCAGTTTTTGAAGATTATGTCCATGAATAGTCAAAAAGGGCTAAAAAAAAAACATCGACGGGAGGCTGTCTCTGCGAAACGGCCGCTGGGATTGAGGGGCGTAAACATACTTACCTTACTCAACTGTGACTTTCTGTGTCTAAAGAAGCTCTATGTGACTGAAGTAACTCTTTGTGACTCTGAAATTATGTGACTGGAGTAGCTCTTCGTAACTCTCAATTTATGTGACTGATTCGTGATTTTGGTTGGGTTTTTTCTAGCGAAAAAAATTCTTGTTTTCGAATGTAATATATTTATTCATGTTATTAATATTGGATACAATTTCTGTTCGTAACAATCTTACGTAGAATCGGACGATGGTAGGATAAATATCAAACCAAAGAAACAAAATTTGGAAACTCCAGTTAATATACCGCTCACAACCGACTGCATCAAGCAACTGAGGCCGCCAGACTGTTAGGTATGAGAAAGCGCGGGAAGCTAGGTTGGCCACTGCGTGCGTGCGCATCGGTCGCTGTGGCGTCATCAAAATTCTTCGTGATTTTCACCAACTTTGCAACTCGACTGTGACTAAACCGTAATTCCAAATTCTAAAATTCTTTTTCAATTTTCAATGTCCACTTTTCTCTGTTCAATGAAACTAAAACCAACTCTCTCTATTATTTGGATTGCGGAGCTATAAGCGTTTAACTTTAGTGCGAAAAGCGTCATAATTTTTTCCTTTCCCGACACACCATTAGATCACTATAGAGGGACGGAAATTTACGTCAAAATATCGCCTGGTCAGAGAGTTCCGGCACTGCTTAATTTACGACTACACCACTGGTATGGTCTGTCACATTAGGCATGCAGTCACATGATCTGCAGTAGGACATAATTGACTTGCATCAAGTGACAAAAATCTTTTGAGGCATTTGGTATAATGAACCTTTCCTCTGTCCTACACAAATAGTTTAATGAAATAAGAGGTTTTGTGCAATCTCTGTTTTGCTCGAGATGAAATGACTGATCAATAATAAACAGAATTTCTTATCTAGCAGAAACATAAATCGAATACTGTCTTCATTCCCAAAGTATTCAAATCACAGAAATTTTTGGTTTCACTTACTCGTGTATTTTAATTGGTATCAATTTCTGAGCATTTTTGATCATACTACAAGCAGCTCTGAAAAGCTGAAAATTTATTTATTTTTATTTTTTAAAGAAAATGCACATTACAGAGAAAACTCCAATTACAGAGCGCATGCCACAAAATGTACATAAACACACAAAGAACAATAGCTGTAAGCAGTGAACACTAAAGTCATTACAAATGGTAGAAGAAAATTAAAAACTGACTCTCAATGATAAAAAAAAAATCGACAGGAGGCTGTCTCTGCGAAAGAGCCGCTGGGATTGAGGGGCGTAGACTTACTCATCTTACTCAACTGTGACTTTCTGTGACTAAAGTAGCTCTATGTGACTGAAGTAGCTCTATGTGACTTTGACCTATGACCTTTCTCTGTTAAATGAAACTAAAACCAATTCAACTCAATTAAATCGATGCGGACAGCTCAATTAAATCAACAATTTTTAATAATAATTAATCGATTACTCAACTGTGACTAAAGTAGCTCTATGTGACTTTGACCTATGCTCTATGACCTTTCTCTGTTAAATGAATTGCTGTATGAATTAATTAATCTGAAATGAATGAATTATTAATTTGTTAAAATCTAGTTAATTTACTGCTCACAACCGATGCGCGCATCGGTCACTGTGACGTCATCAAAATCCTTCGTGAATTTCACCAACTTTGCAGCTTGACTGTGACTCAACCATAATTACAAATTCTAAAAGTCTTTTTGCACCCCTCAATGTCAACCTTTCTCTGTTAAAGGAAACTAAAACCAACTCTCCATGTTACTTGGTTGCGCAGCTACAAGCGTTTAAAAATACCACGAAAAGCGTCGTAATTTTTTCCTTTCCCGGCACACCATTAAACCACTTTGGAGAGACGTAAGTCTACGTCAAAAATTATTAAGAAGTTCAAAATTTAAAAGCCTAAAAGCATTAAGAAACGCATAAAGAATTTAAAAGTTTAATACTATTGATTATAAGAACATTGTGTTTACAATGATAATAGAATAGATACAATAAATTATACGTACAAGATTGATTTGTTGTGTTTTTAGCACAATTTTTATAAGCCGTTTGAATGAAAATAGTGTTGAAATGTATAACTCGGTCGTAAGTCGAAGAGACCCCGTGCTTCATTCTAATTAAAACTCGATGCACTTAAGAAACCTGATATTCCAGCTTCGTCTGAAGAATAAGAAATAACTGTGTTTTTTTTATCTCAGTGCTGTAAGTTAATTGCTAAATATTTTATGCAAACTTTGAAATTTGGTGTGGAAACGCAATAAGAGAAATCCACTAAGAAACTGAGGTTTATGAACTCCGAGTTGCATTCTTAGTATTATGTTATCACTGTTCTCTAGACATGCTGGATAACCTTTCACCTTATCGATATCAAGTGCAGTGTATTTCTTAACACTCACTGTCCTATGACATAGTTCCTGCTTTTTTTTGTTCCCTGTGAACAGATCTGGAACAGTTTATCTTCCATACATGTTCTCGGATTTCGCGATACCCACAGGGGTTGTAAACCAATTAATTTTAAGAAAATATATAGTATAGAGATACAGCAGAAGTTATTTTCTTTTCTACTATTTTTAATAGAATTGCACATCGCTGCATAAGGAAATGATATTTTTTGCACTATTTTGACGTGGGTAGAGATAATTATTCGAGATTAATAGGGGCACTGTGAAGAAAGGAAGCATTTAAATGGATTCTTCGCTTGTATAACACGAAATAATTTCAATCTCCCATTCACGGTACACGTGACATATCAATAATATTGTTACGCCACATACAGTAATATGTATGTAACAGTAATGTATGTACAGTAATGTGTATGTACAGTAATATATAGTACATATGTATGTAACATCAGTTTTTAAATGTGAAGTGTAATCCATTTTGATCAGGGAAAAGACAGTAGTTGGTTCAATCCTCTTTTATTCAATCATTGAAGATATTAGGTTATTTTTTCATAGGGAAAGGAATCATTTTATGCGTAGCTCCAAGACCATGATTAAAGAGTTTACGCCCGAGCGGCGCGCTGTTGTTTGTCAGCTTACATGCTTGAATCAAAAAGGGCAGTTAACAATGCTCTGAGAGGTTATATATGACAAAAAGGGGATTTGCCCGTAAGACTCGTGACTCGAAATGAAAGTCATAGTGCGCTTATTACGATGGAAGTAGAAGTAATTGAAAATGAGGTGTCGGTAAAAATGATTTAAGAAAATTAAAATCACATGTATTCATACACAAACAATATGATCGCATGAAAGAATAAATCCATCCTGATATTGGAAAATCTCTCTTGTGCAACAAAAACAAATTCGAGTGCTCTCGATTCAACAAAATAAATTAGAGAGTGCTCTTGACTCAACAAAAAATAAATTAGATTTTTATAATTATTATTATTACGTATCTAACGATTTAAATTATTATATTTTTCATTTTGCCATATTATTCAATGTTTGGTCTTGGATATACATAATTATTTTCTAATTTCTGTTCCAAACGCATGTTGAAACACACCTGGGGAAAACAATTGTCCTCGGAGCAATAAGCTTTCCTTTCTGCAAATTTCTGAATGGAATGAACGAAAGATTATAGTAGACGGGAATTGTCTGCCTAGAGCTTTGGCCCATGAACTATACGCAATAGAAGATAAACTACCGTCAATTCGTGAAAAAATAATAGCGAATGTATCTACGCATACACGGAAACAAAATATGAGGGTTAGCCTAGGACACAACCTACCTCGGTAATTCGTAATAAATATTTAACCAGCAAGCACATGCGTAGGGTTTCTCTTTTGTTAAAATAGTCTAGCAATTTCTTAAAACCCTGCAGTTGTTGCTTCCATGATGGTGAACAGATCTTTTTACAGGGAAAAACAAGGCATAAATAAATTGTAGAAAAAAATATCGTAAATAAAAGAAACCTTTCATTCATTGCAACAATAATATAGAAACACCATAATATGCTGATTGCATAATAAAAACATTTTTATAATTTCGTATTGTTATTATGCTTACATGCCTATTAATTATTATTTATATGAGTACTTTTCCACTGATTGAATATTTTTTGTCGATGTATCAATATATTGGAAGTATCCGAACAAGAAATATCGTTCTTACTGACTTTTACGGCAAGTGCTGTAGCTAGAGTATCAACATTCAATATCGATTTCTCACTTATCCAAAAGCCATTAGCAACTGAAAAAACATTTTCGAGTGATGCAATAGTTCCAGGGCTGCACGACGTAAGTTGAACAAGAATAAATAATTTTCACATGAAATAGGTTCATTTTTGAAATGGCCGACTGTTCGAACGGCTCGGCATCTTCGAATGCGGAGGTTTTCAGAATAATTTTCAAAAATCTAAAAAGAGGACGTGTAGGAGGACATTTTTCGAGGGAGGACAGAATTTATGAAAAAAAGGACTGTTCTTCTCAAAGGAGGAGGATTGGTCACCTGAAGTTTTATCATTTCATAAGTGTTCTGAAAGGACAGATAAGAGCAGCAGATACACGAAAAACGGTGTGGTTAATTTTTTATTGGGTATTTGAGTTCTGAAGGATAATGTAAACAAGCATAGCTCAGATTCTTCTCACATGTTTGTACTTAAAATGCAACATGTGTGCGCACAAAATATTAATAAATTAAAGGGATTCTTTTTGGAAGATCCAATAAAATTAAGGAATAATTGTCAAAATGGCCCCGCGCGTGTTCTAAAATTGGTGTATGTTGAAGGGTTAAAGAAAATTGTGTCGAAAACAAATTTATCGTCCATGTGAAGATAGGTATTTGATAATGAAAAAAATGCCTTTTACAACTTCCAATAAATGCAACTGGAATAGGCTCAAAGGGCAGTTTATGAAGATTATGTCCATGAATAGTCAAAAAGGGCTATTAAAAAACATCGACGGGAGGCTGTCGCTGCGAAACGGCCTGTGGGAATTAGGGGCGTGAACTTACTTACCTTACTCAACTGTGACATTCTGGGACTAAAGTAGCTCTATGTGACTGATGTAACTCTTTGTGACTCTGAGATTATGTGACTGGAGTAGCTCTTTGTAACTCTCAATTTATGTGACTGATTCGTGATTTTGGTTGGGTTTTTTTTTCGCGAAAAAAATTCTTGTTTTCGAATGTAATATATTTATTCATGTTATTAATATTGGATACAATTTCTGCTTGTAACAATCTTATGTAAAATCGGATGATGGTCCGAGAAATAGCAAATGTAAGAAACAAAATTTTCAAAATACAATTAATATATTGCTCACAACCGACTGCAACAAGCGACTGAGGCCACCAGACAGTTAAGTATGAGAAAGCGCGGGAAGCTAGGTTGGTCAATGCGCGCGCGAGCATCGGTCGCTATGATGTCATCAAAATTCTTCGTGATTTTCACCAACTTTGCAAGTCGACTGTGACTAAACCGTAATTCCAAATTCTAAAATTCTTTTTGCAATCTTCAATGTCAACCTTTCTATGTTAAATGAAACTAAAAGCAACTCTCTATATTATTTGGTTGCGGAGCTATAAGCGTTTAAAAATACCCCGAAAAGGGTTATAATTTTTTCCTTTTCCGACACACCATTAGATCACTATGGAGGGACGTATGTTTACGTCAAAATTGCAGCGTAGCTTCCTGTTATGTTGGAAAAGAGAGAATGCACGCTGTAAAATATTTCCGGAATTTTTCAAACTAAAACAACGATATACGATTCGTATATCAATAACTCAGAGGTAAGCTACCTGAAGTCGAATTTTGCTGATTTCGATGTATTTATAGTATTTACATCATTCCGACCGCATCTTCGGTTGGTCAAAATGTCGTAGCTGTAGGCTGAAAACTACAAAAGGTCTCAAAAACGAAATTGCCCATTGCGATACATTGAGAACTGGAAATTCTTTTGGCTCTCCTGTAAAATGTTAGTTAAGACAGATCATTTCTGACTTGCATTTCCCCCTCAAAACGGGATTTTAATATATATATATATATATAATATTTATGCGAATTCAAGAAAACATATTTCTCCAGTTTTAATTTAATAATAAAAACAACAGGAATAAACACGCAAAAATAAATATTTCATGCGATCTTGCATTTTTCTGAAGAACACATTTTTGCTTCAGTATATTTGGTGCAGATTTAAAAAGAAATGAAATTCTTGGTAAGATATCTTAAAATTTACTTCGGTAATTAACGTTGCTTTATAAATTGCGACTTGCCACTTTGTTTTCTAGCTTGTTCACAACTTATTCATGCGAAGAAAGATCCTTTCTGCGGGGAATTAGTGCCGGGAAGGCAGTGGTGTAATCCTAAAATAAAGCAGTGCCGGAACGTCTCTAACCTGTGTGACAAAAATTGCTCCGTTTTTAATGAGGTTTTTGCAATTTCACTCATTTATTTCTCTTGAAAGAGAGCAGTGCCGGAACAACACGGCGTACCTGTTCCACTACATAGAATATATTTAACAAATATTCGAAAGTTCGTAAAGTTTAAATTATTGGCGTGAAAGTGTTTGAACAGTTCCACGTTACGATTGTCGGTTTAAATATTTCCAGTATTTCTTTCTGTCTTTTCATGCGGTGTAATGCAGTTAGAACTAAGTGCGAGATAGCAGGCTTCTGACCTACTTACATATGCGTGACATGCTCCGTCATCGCCGGACATTACCGTCGGATTTTTTGATTTTTGGCGCTTTCTTGTTTGAAATTGTTATCGTGGGTTGCTTTCTTTTTGAAAACGGGACATTTGGCGTCCCGAAGCTGTGTTGGGGACAGGTTATCAAAACACGGGTTTGTCGCGTTCAAAACGGGACGTATGGTCACATTAGACATACAGGTATTGAAACTACATCGATATTGAACGCTTTTTCTTCATTGCAGAAAGTTGACCTCAGTTTGCAAAATTAAGGTTAAAAACAAATTGTTGCCTGGCCATTAGATGGGATGGATGGAGACATTAGGCCGAATAGATGGGAGTCGACCGTATTAACTCTACTTTCAGGAACAGGAAGAAATCGATTGTAACAGAGTAAGTGAAGTGTATTTTCTCTCTGTGTTGGCTTTTCAACCTAGTGAAAGACTCATAAATACGATGAGTGAGAGAGAAGTACCTACTGTAATTCAATTTGTCCGCTCTAAAGAAAATTTCTTGCGCTGCGTTCATGTTTTTATCGTCATTTTCCCGCATAACTCATTTTTGAATGTTCCAGTTGGTCATGTTTCATGCAACAGAATGCACTGGCAGACATGAATTATATTAATAATTATACTTATGTCTGTCATAGAATATAATGCAAGATTTTGTACTTCAGAGGTTTGAGGCATTAGAATAAGCATGCTATGTTTTTTTTATCTTTGCAATTTGCGCATGTTAATCGTTACTTTTGTTTAAAACCACTTTTCAATTTCTAGATATGTGCGTGGTGACATTTGATTCTGCAAAACTATGAGTAATTTTTGGAATTCTCTGTTATTTATATGACTGATTGATTAACAGATTTTTTTCTACTGTGCACTAGGGATGGGAAAAACCTACCGGTTTAAACCGAAAACCGTTTTTTTGTTTTGGTTATAACCGGTTATTTATCATAAATTCAATAACCGGGTAAAAAAACCGGCAAAATCAGCTATCAAAAGATACGCTCGATTTTAGGTTCGAGCTATGAAGTTTTAAATTCCATCATCTGACTAATCAACTGCCTCCCCTTCCTCGAGGCAGACATTGAAATGGTCTAAAATAGTCACAGTCAAGCTTTCTTTGCTCCATAAATTTTGGTCGCAGAAGAGTAGAACATTTTGTTTAAAATTTTTAGTGTGCCAAAAAATTTTTAATAAATATGATTAGGACAGGGGGAATGTATAAAAATTTAGACATAGTTATTTTTCATTATTATACATATAGACGCAAACAACACAAAATACGATTATTTACGTCTGTGCTCTCTAATTTCTTTTTTATTTGTCTACAATACTTGCTTATTGTATTAATTTCTCATTTATTATTATTTCTTATTGTATTAATTACTTATTTATAACCATTACTTATTGCATTAATTACTTATTTGTTGATATTACTTATTGTATTAATACTTACTTGTTGTATATTATTATTAATAAAAATTTTTGTCTATAAACGTTTCTTTAAAAAAAAAAACGAAAACCGGTTATTTTGAGCGGTTTTAACTGCTAGGTTAAAACAGAACTGAAAAAAACGGGTATAACCGAAAACTTGTTGTTTTTGTACTAACCGCCAACCCTACTGTGCACGGGCTGGTACAGATGGTATGCTACTAAGCTTACAATTTCTCTTTACTACCGAAGCTAATCTGTCTGTTCTCTAATCTTTCTGTGGATAATTTTATTCAGCAGTCCTGTTGTATCACCCATGTCTGAAGGCAAAGATTATTTCAAATTAGGGATGACACGAAAAGGTAAATCCAAGGGAGAAGAAAAAGGACAACAGATCTTATTTTCCAATGACTTGAAAAAGTGGAAACCATTTTCCAATTTTTTTGCTAGAATCGCCAGTTTAAAATGTTGTTATGAGATACTATCTACCTGTAACCTAACATTTAAAATGTCAGTGTTCTTAGGTCGACTTAAACAATAGGCTGCTGCTTCGATTTTGAATATTTTGTAATATTCATTATAAATAGTATAATTTTCTGCATAGTTTTGTAATATTTTGTGCAATAAGCATAGGCTTTGAAATTAAAATGCACTTTTTGAATGAACCTCCACTAATTCGGCAGTCATCTCGTCTACTGATGCGAAAAACCTACCGGTTTAAACCGAAAACCGTTTTTTTTTTTGCCCCGGTTTATACCGGTTATCTTTTTAAATCCAAAAACCGGGAAAAAAACGGCTTGGAAGATAGGCTCGATTTTAGGTTCGATAGTCTAAAATTTACCAAGTTATAAAGCTTTGAATTTCATCATCTTAGGCCAATCATAGACAACCGCTTCCTCGAGGCGTCTGTTGGTTGGCGGATTATTGAAAGTCTTTATGAACAGATAAATATTGGCCAATGGATTCATTTCCTTCAAAAACAATACTAATAAAAAATTTTGTTTGCAAACGATGTCTGTTACTTGTAGCCAAAAAATATTTATCTTTAGTCGGAAGTTCTGTGGCGTCCGAAAGATTAGTATCTGCGTTGAATGATGTTGTTTCCGATGAGAGGTGTCGACTCACGGATCAACACATTGCTGAAAGAGTCTTTATAAGCAGATTAGATGATAAATATTGACCAATGAATTAATTTCTTGCGAAAACAAAGCTAATAAAAAATTGTGTCTATGATACTTACTTATTGCAATAATTACTGATTTATTATTATTACATATTGTGTTAATCACTTATTTATTATCATTGCTTATTGCATTAATTAATTATTGTATTAATACTTATTGTATATTATTATTAATAAAAAATTGTGTCCACAAACGTTGCTTTTAAAAAAACAACCGAAAACCGGTTATTTTGAGCGGTTTTAACCATCAGGTTAAGCCGGAGGTAAAAAAACTCCGTTTTTTATCAATAACCGCCATCCCTAATCTCGTCTTATACCTGCCGGATTACTGAAAGTGTACAGTAAACCTGGATGTCTGTTAAAATTGAAGTTTTTTCTGACCACAAAAACCCTATATTTTTATTTATCTGGTCCGAGTTAGCCTTTCAGTTCTAAATGCTTGGTTTGCGCCTCTGTTTCTAAAATCGATATTTCCAAATTCTTCAGAGCCGAAACCTTGTCTCGAGTCCCATGCAATGAAGATAAGGATATTGACGAAAGTGTAGCGGTTAGTAAAGTGGCGAAGAAATGTATTTTGCGTGGGCGAATATTAAGACATTCAACCTTCGTTCTTGTTTTTATTTTTCAGGGACAACTTCATCTTTTTATTTTCTTCCTTTGCAACGGATGGCCTTGCATTTTAAATAAGTAGCACGCGGAGTTAAAAAAAAATTCGAGTCATTAGCAGCAGAAATCCGCATTTATTTGCTTTGCAGTTTGTATAATAAATAAAGAAAAGTGAGAAAGAGAAGAAAGAAAAAACAAGAGAAAGCATAGAACAGATTTTGCTGGCTATTTGATACACGCAAAAGACTTAAAGAAAGAAACTAATGTAGGAAAAAAAATTACATTAATTCAATCTAATCTCATAAATCGTAGTTCATATTCTTATTCAATAACAATTCTTTGACTCGACATATACTCGAGAGCTAATTTACAGAGTTACAACATTTAATTTTCTTTAAAAATATTCTCACGCACACTAGTGCAAACGTAATGATGATGTTTCAAAAGTTCCTAACTGTGATTAGTTAAAATCAAGTTTATGAAACTGAGCTTAGGATGTGATATTAAATGTGGTATATTTCCTTCTGTGAAATTTATCTGTTCATTTAGTTATTTAAATAAAAGCACACTACGGAAAAAACTCTATTTACAAGAGTGCTATGAACAACAAACACACAAAGAACAAAAGCCAAGCTCCACGAATCGATTTCGACTGCGTACGATTATTATAATATCTGGTTTTATTTAATGTTAGTAGCTAGTCTAAACCGACTCCTGAAAACATGGTTCTTGAAAAGAATCCGGTTCTCAAAAGAAATCTTAATCATTGTACCGCTGACCTTTGGCTCTTCTGACTAATGAGTTTGCTGAACACTGAGTTGCGCAATTGAAAACCAGCTTTAAATTGCGCTTTTGAATAGTTGCGCTGGTTACACCGCAATTTATTAAAATGAGCATATGTTCACCACTCGAAGGATCCAAGTTTTGATTAATCTTTTTCCTTACAGATAAATAAATTAATTAAAAGATTAAATGACACAATTAAGGCTCTAAGGACACAATTATGCTAAATCTCAAATTACTTTGATAAAAACGTGATACTGATACTTGGATAATTAACTCTCATTAAAAAAACTTGAAGTTAAATAAATCAGCTCTGATATTCGAAAGGTAGTGACGTTAAACAAGAGTCAATGATTCAAAAGGTAACTATAATAAAAAGGTTTTGATGGATTTAAATTTAAATGAAAAAGTTTCATTTTGTAGTAAAGTTTTTCTTAGAAAAGAAAAATGTTGACATTTCATTGTACAAAAAAGCAATACAATTCATTTAGATATTAATAGCAAGAATTTCCATGGAACTTTGAGTTTAAATTATGAACTTTATGAAAATCATTGGACTTTCTTTGGTGCTGAAAGCAGATAAACAGGCCTTTTGTGCTCATTTCTACAGAAAGGGAAAATAATTCATATAGAATTTTTTTGGCTTCTTTCAAAAGCTAACTTTGTCAATGCGATATTCTAAGTTGCTGTTACAAATGAAATTTATCGACATCGTTTACGCTTATATCTTTTATCATATGAAAGAACTAAGGCAGCTTTATCAATTCGATCTTTTTCATCAATATAAAGCACTTTTACCCGTGCAATGAAAATAACTTGTATATAAAAAAAATGACTTTTCTTTTATTCATATCTTTTTAACATAAGAAACTTTTTTGTGCAAGCTCTCTTTAGCGATTCCATTAAGAAGAGAAAAACAACTCGAGGCAATTCATAAAATTGTATCTGCCATTGTGTGAAACACGAATCCATAACCACCAATTCTTCAGAAATTACAAGGTCAAACGCTGACATTTACTAGCGATTTTTTATATCCTTTAATTTAACTTGATTTGCTTCATATTTGTAAAGAAATTAAAGCACGATTGCAAATCATATAAATTTGAAATCGATTTTAAACACATTTCTTGATGCTCAAAAGTTTTCAAATTTTGAATACTTTCGTGTTCTCACTGTATGCTCAATTTTTATATTTTCAGACATTTATTATCAGTTAATTGATTAAAATTATTAAAATGTTATTCCAAATTAGGGGCGCCACCTGGAAGTGAATTCGAGAAATAATTGATTTAAAGATTCCTTAATTTTTATAATATGGAATAATAATTAGAAAACTAAAAAGTTAAAAGTAACTTTTAAAGAAAAATTCTACTTTTTAGTGGAATTTTTCTTCAAACACACTTAACTAATAAAAGTTTTACAACTTTCTTTAATAAAACTAAATAACTTTCTTTAAAATCAATTAACTAATAAAATAACATTAACTTAATAACTAATAAAAGTGTATTTTTAAGACTTTTTGTGTTAAATACACTTACCTGATATTTTTTAAATATATACATATTTTTTATAATATTCCAGAATTAATTTTCATTATTATAGAGAGTATATGATTTGATTCGATTTCCTAAATAAACTCCCTGTTCTGAAGTAACATCTAATAAAAAATGCGTACAATAAAACCGCGAATTACTAGAAAATATGTGCATTTTTTGGAAGAACTATATTTTATAATGTAACTGGTTTATCAAATACATCTCCAAAAACACCTGAAGAATAAGGAAAGAGATTCGAGCCTATATATATTAGGGTGGATCGCTCTTCTATGGAGAAAAAAAATTATTATTAATCAAAACCTATCTATGTGGAGAAGATGTTCTATGGTATGGAGATTAAGCAAAAAATAATAAAAAAAATTAAATTAAAAATTTAATACTGCCGCAAGGGGGTTGAATTTCCGAAAAAAATGGAAAAATACTTAATTTTGATTATACGATTTAAAAAAAATTATTATTAATCAAAACCTGCTTATGCGGAAAAGATGTTCTATGGTATGGAGATTAAGAGAAAAATAATAAAAAAAATTTAAATTCTAAATTTAATACTACCGAAAGGGGGTTGAATTTTCAAAAAAAATGGAAAAATACTTAAATTTGATTATTGATTATACGATTTTAGATTCGAAATAATTGTTTTTTTGCAATATAAATAACCAAAAGTGATGATTAGTGAGTAGTGAGTACTAAGTAGTGAGTAGTATAATGTACATTGTAACATTTTATGACTTAGCTCCCCCTCCCCACACCGTCAAATCAGTCCGGTTAAACAACTAGAGCAGTAGACAATGACTTTGCGTGCTTTCAGAATTCTTCGAAGGGCTAATTTCCTTATGTGATTTCTGTCGTCAGTTAGCATTGATATCAGGACATTTTATGGATGGCCAAAAAATCAGTGTCTTTTAATTTCAGGGTCTATGGCATTCTTCAAATCATTCGAGAAATAACGCGATAGAACGACTGATTCATGCAAATGCTGTGCCTCATAGATTAATTATGGTTTCGTTTTGATCTTTAACCACATAGACTTTTGCGATGAATGTCGTTAATGTCAATAAAGCCTCGGATGAATTTTCGTGAGCTACATTGAACCTGAGAATTCTGTTCGCGATTCTAAGCCACCTTGAGTGGCAAACTTTTCCAGGATTTATCTTCGACAGACTTTCTCTGCAATGTCAGCAATTTATGACTTCACAAATTTCCATTAAGTACAGTTGATCAGTGCTTAAGTCTTTCTTGTTAGTCACTTCACATAGCGTGTATTCTATTGGCGTGGATGAAACTACAGGTATCTTCTCGCATCCGGCCAACGATTTTCTTATTTCGCCAGTCAGGCTTCTGGGCCCAGTTGTGGTTCTATCCACATGCGCGAAAAGATGACGTAGTGGAAGCTCGCTGGCGTGTAACTGGCACACAAACCATTGTAGTGGACGATTCAGGATCAGTTCCATGTTTCGTATAATACCTCCTTTGACACCTGTGTTGACAGATGTTCCGTCGCAACCAACTTTGTTACATCTATGTCATTGTCAACGCATGACAAAAAAAACTATATATGCTATTTTCAATAATTTGCGCTCTCCCGAAATTTACAGACACGTGGCCGATGAACTCAGAGCCAGGTTCTTTTACCAAGCTTTTGTTCTTCTATTACGATTTTTCTTCTGTTGTCTTCCATTGATAGAGTCCTGTCATTTCGCCCATCGAAGTATAAACCAAACTGGTCATGGTCATAATCTTTTATGACCTGAGACAATAGAGTGGTTCTTGCTTTTGTTCTCCCACGCCGCTTTCTGAGATAATGCCCACATCTTGAAGAGCAGCTGACACGATGGCAGCGCCTGCTCGGTCGGAAATACCAAATCGGTCCAATGTTCTAACTGCAGTTAAAACTTTTGTCACTACAGGTGTGACTGTGGGGAAGATTCCATAAAGTACCACTTCCGACTTATGGAGGGGTGGGAGGATAAAGCAGGAGACAGAAAAAAGATGGGATTGCCTACTGCTCTAGTTGTTTAACCGGACTGATTTGACGGTGTGGGGAGGGGGAGCTGAGTCATAAAATGTTGCAATGTACATTATACTACTCACTACTTAGTACTCACTACTCATTAATCATCACTTTTGGTTATTTATATTGCAAAAAAACAATTATTTCGAATCTAAAATCGTATAATCAATAATCAAAATTAAGTATTTTCCCATTTTTTTAAAAATTCAACCCCCTTGCGGCAGTATTAAATTTTGAATTTAATTTTTTATTATTATTTTTCTCTTAATCTCGATACCATAGAACATCTTTTCTCATAAGTAGGTTTTGATTAATAATAATATTTTTTAAATCGTATAATCAAAATTAAGTATTTTTCCATTTTTTTCGAAAATTCAACCCCCTTGCGGCAGTATTAAATTTGGAATTAAATTTTTTTTATTCTTTTACTCTTAATCTCCATACCATAGATAATCTTTTCCGAATAGGCAGGTTTTGAAATTGAGAAAAAAAAATTTCGATCCACCCTAATATATATATATAGTTAAATTTTCAAACAACCAAAACATATGTCACATTTTCAATATATGCACATATTAATCTAAAAATTAAAATTAAAATAATGTTACCTCATCAATAACCACACAAATGAAATACAAAAGATAGG
Organism: Araneus ventricosus; assembly: GCA_013235015.1. Classification (NCBI taxonomy): domain Eukaryota; kingdom Metazoa; phylum Arthropoda; class Arachnida; order Araneae; family Araneidae; genus Araneus; species Araneus ventricosus. The sequence continues at coordinate 232,467 of BGPR01000693.1, forward strand.
TAGATTATATACTATTACTACTATGAAAAAGACAACCCAGAATTCGAATTCCAACAATCAAATGCCATCGATCTTGCGAATCGATTATGTCACATTAATCTAGATTTGTGGCGCCAACCCTCTGCGAAAGCCAATTGTTGGAAAAACAAAAAGTAGGGGAATAAATCTCCAAAATCTTTAAAGATAAGAAACGAGAAAGTATGTAACTTAATGAATACCAATTCAAAGTCTTAACTATTGTAATGACATGAGAGTTTTCCGAAAGACAGTTCCGCATTTAAAGTGAAAATATTCTTTCTAAATTAGGCTATTAATACTATACTATACATCATTAAAAATTAACTATAAATTTAAATTAAACCCATTATAATAATATATGTTATTTTAGAAATGTACTTGAAAATAAAAATGATGCAATCTTATTCTTAATCTAGTGGCACCATCTACCTATGTAGGGAAATACTAATAACTTTGTGAATTCCATTATATATGATCATATCAAAATAAATCTAAAAGATTATTAATTTAAAGGTGTTAAAAACTTTTTATTAATATAAGCATACATGATATTTATAGGATATCCATATCTCATAGCATTTTCAACAAATGTATCAATATATGACTGTTGTATATTTCTGTCTGTGACTAAAATAGTGCTTCTATGAATATAATTCAAGACGATATTTCTATAAATTTGAATACTGATATTGCTGTTCCAAAAAGGTATATATATATATTCACAATAGTTTTGATAGTAACAGAGTTCTTTTATATGTTAACATCTAAACGTTTAAACTTACCTTTTGCTTTTAGTAATCTACAATATTTTCAATTTTTTAGATTTTATTTTAGATTTGGTTATTTTGTTTAATTAATGAA